>OZ023316.1:15442292-15592292 GCA_964007375.1 Ophion obscuratus | reverse complement strand
AGAATCATAATCAGCGACCTCGAAAACCCCCGAGTGCCACGTTTTATCCAATTCAAATGAACTTTTGCATTTGTGTCCGCCATATTGGATCCGCCATTTTTAATTTCGGAATTTTGAGAGCAGAATCATAATCAGCGACCTCAAAAACCCCTGAGTGCCACGTTTTATCCAATTAAAATGAACTTTTGCATTTGTGTCCGCCATATTGGATCCGCCATTTTTAATTTCGGAATTTTGAGAGCAGAATCATAATCAGCGACCTCGAAAACCCCCGAGTACCACGTTTTATCCAATTCAAATGAACTTTTGCATTTGTGTCCGCCATATTGGATCCGCCATTTTTAATTCGGAACTTTGAGAGCAGAATCATAATCGGCGACCTCGAAAACCCCCGAGTGCCACGTTTTATCCAATTCAAATGAACTTTTGCATTTGTGTCCGCCATATTGGATCGGCCATTTTGAATTTCGGAATTTTGAGAACAGAATCGTAATCAGCGACCTCAAAAACCTCCGAGTATCAATTTTTGTCCAAATCCAACTACTTTTCATTTGGGACACCGAGCGTGAAATTTTTCGTGTCACTCAGGCGGTGAAAAGCGCCATTTTGGGGGTGAAAATGTTAACAACGACGAATTTAAAAAATTGATTGTTCAATCGTCACTATTCTATGCACCCATGGTTGAAAAAAAAACTGGACTGTTCAACGGCTTCGAGGTGAAAAAAAAATTTGAAAAAAAAGTGTCCTCGATTTTTCCTGTTTTTTTTGTTTAAAAGCCGCCATATTTTTTTTCCTAATGGACAAAACCCGATTTTGACCCCAGATTCTGAAAGAGCACCCCCGAAAATACTAGGGAACGTATCTCTTCATTTTTTATGATTTTTTTTATATAATAAAAATCTGGCTTGACATTGAAGGAAAAAATCGCGATTCTTGGGCGTTAATGGCTTAATAATCCGCTCTGCTCAAATCTGGCCGCACTTTGCATGAAGCAGTCAGTCTGTTTACATCGTGGAAGTTTTTCGTACTCATCAACATGGAGCAAATCTTGCATGACCAAGTCGTGCCCTTGCATGACCACGCTCGTTCGAAGATTTTGCTGCGTGGGAACAACGATGCGTCGAGTTCATCGAAGGGCTGGAAACGCAAAGCCGGATTAAGGCGTTACCCCCACTTGTAGCGCAAAAAAGGCCTTTTTCATGAATTTTTTTAAAGAAAACTACAAAACTTTTTTAATTGATCAATATACCATCTTAAAGAACACATCTTAAAGAACTTTCAGTAATTTTTTTATTGAAAAATATTACATTGTTTAGTGGCAAATGGCCGTCAATGAAATAATGTTTTTATAGACACGGTTTGCGGTGACCAACATTGCGGCGAAGTGGATCATCTGAAAAAAAAAACGCGGATGGATTTAGTCAAATATAAGTATAAACTAGTCTTTAATCGAAGGATTTTAAAAAATATTCATTTTTCACAAAATGGCGGACAGTCAAAGTTAATGGTTCGATTTTAACGAAAAAAAACGACCGTTTTTTGGCTATAAAACGGCCATTTTTTTCGAAAAAAAAATCGATCGATTAAAGACTACATTTTTATGTATTAAATAAGCCTGCAAAATTTCAAGAAGATCGGTTCATTAGTGTTCGAGTAATCTTGGTCACCGACTTCAGAAATGCCATTTTGAGAAAAACGCGTTTAAAGTTTCAATTTCCGGTCGTTTACACAACGGATTCTTCTCTTTCAATGCTCATATCTCAGTCAATTTCGTTCGGATCGACTTGAAATTTTCAGGACATATTCTCAGATACTTATACTTTTAAAAAAATCGATTTTTTCAAAATCGCAAGTGGGGGTAACCCCTTAAGCGCCCGCGATTATTAATCGGACATTATCAGTCACTTATAGCCCAAATAGCGCGTCTGGAAGGATTGAGGTATTGTGTGCGGAGTCGTTTCATATACACGGGCGCAGGACATGGTGATCATGAGTTAATGTGGCGAGAGATTGAAACATCCTTCGAGAGTCGGATTTTGACCGGTTCCATCATCAATCGCAACCACATCGAGCCGAAACACTTTCTAAATGATGCTCGCGTCCTAGTGCTTCATCAAGTGCAAAATATTATCAGCAAGCACAAAAGCATTAAAATCAATACAGTGTTTAATGGTGAATTCGCGAGTGGTGACAAACATGCTAATAAAAGTATCAACACTCGAAACTGTGAACTACTTAGCACAAGCGATTTGAACGAGTGGTATGAACAGCGTGTTATTGAGCCCACTTTAACCTTACTCGATGAATGTCAAGAACGTGATAGTGGCTGGGCTCTGCAGAAAATACTTAACCTCACGATAAATGTGAATAAGTATAATCCGATGCGTGCCTGGTGCTCTATATGATTGCCGCGGGAAATAATGTTGAAGAAGGCTGTGGTTAACGTCAAATCCGACGATAACGCATGTTTCGCATGGGCAGTTGTCGTTGCTCTATACCCAGCTGAATAAAACAGCCACCGTCCATCTTCTTACCCTCATTATTTGACAGTACTGAATCTGAAGGATATCGAATTCCCGATGACGATACATCAAATAAAGAATTTTGAACTTCAAAACAATGTATCGATCAACGTATATACCACCACCACCACCAAAAAGGACATTGTTCCGATAAGAGTCACGCAACACAAGAAGGAAAAGCACATCAATTTGCTGTCCACGCAAGATACTGAGGATAACAATGTGGGGCACTTCGTATGGATCAAGAATCTGTCGAGACTCGTGAGAGTGCAACTGACAAAAAAGGAGCACAAAAAATACATATGCGATCGGTGTTTAAATTTATTATTATTAATACACAATTATATATATCCAGTGAGTGAAAAAAAAAATCCCCTTTTTTGCAGGTGTTTGCACTACTTCGGGTCAGAAGAAAAATTGCAATCACACGAGGTCGATTGTGGAGCAATAAATGACTGTGCAATTCGACTACCAGGTGACACCAATAAGTGGCTGCAGATCAGCAACTTTAGCAGGAAAGAGTGACATCCCTTCATTGTGTATGCTGATTTGGAGTGTGTGCTGGCAAAGAACGATGGGGAGAACCTAGCAAAAGATAGGTATCAACACCATGAAGCGTTTAGTATCGGATATTACGTGTGTTATTCGTATGACGATTCGTTATCTTTATATCACTCGCATCGCAGTGCCGATTGTGTATCGTGGTTTATTGAAGACCTAAAAAATCTAGCACAGAGGGTAAAGAAACTTTCTGTGATAATGTACCAATGGTGCATTCAACACCCAGTGAGTGGGCTAGTTTTCGAGCAGCGGCTCAATGTCACATATGTGAGAAACCATTTGCGCAAGAAGATGCACGCGTTCGAGATCATTGCCATCTGACTGGGCGCTATAGAGGCTCTGCCCATTCCAACTGTAACTTAAATTACAAACAGTTATTTTTCATTCCTGTAGTTTTCCACAGTTTATCCATCCATCCATCCGTCAGTCCGTCCGTCCGTCCATCCATCCATCCATCCGTCCATCCATCCGTCCGTCCGTCCGTCCATCCGTCCGTCCATCCGTCCATCCATCCACCCGTCCATCCGTCCGTCCGTCCATCCATCCATCCATCCATCCATCCATCCATCAGTCCATCCATCCATCCATCCATCCATCCATCCATCCATCCATCCATCCATCCATCCATCCATCCATCCATCCATCCATCCATCCATCCATCCATCCATCCATCCATCCATCCATCCATCCATCCATCCATCCATCCATCCATCCATCCATCCATCCATCCATCCATCCATCCATCCATCCATCCATCCATCCATCCATCCATCCATCCATCCATCCATCCATCCATCCATCCATCCATCCATCCATCCATCCATCCATCCATCCATCCATCCATCCATCCATCCATCCATCCATCCATCCATCCATCCATCCATCCATCCATCCATCCATCCATCCATCCATCCATCCATCCATCCATCCATCCATCCATCCATCCATCCATCCATCCATCCATCCATCCATCCATCCATCCATCCATCCATCCATCCATCCATCCATCCATCCATCCATCCATCCATCCATCCATCCATCCATCCATCCATCCATCCATCCATCCATCCATCCATCCATCCATCCATCCATCCATCCATCCATCCATCCATCCATCCATCCATCCATCCATCCATCCATCCATCCATCCATCCATCCATCCATCCATCCATCCATCCATCCATCCATCCATCCATCCATCCATCCATCCATCCATCCATCCATCCATCCATCCATCCATCCATCCATCCATCCATCCATCCATCCATCCATCCATCCATCCATCCATCCATCCATCCATCCATCCATCCATCCATCCATCCATCCATCCATCCATCCATCCATCCATCCATCCATCCATCCATCCATCCATCCATCCATCCATCCATCCATCCATCCATCCATCCATCCATCCATCCATCCATCCATCCATCCATCCATCCATCCATCCATCCATCCATCCATCCATCCATCCATCCATCCATCCATCCATCCATCCATCCATCCATCCATCCATCCATCCATCCATCCATCCATCCATCCATCCATCCATCCATCCATCCATCCATCCATCCATCCATCCATCCATCCATCCATCCATCCATCCATCCATCCATCCATCCATCCATCCATCCATCCATCCATCCATCCATCCATCCATCCATCCATCCATCCATCCATCCATCCATCCATCCATCCATCCATCCATCCATCCATCCATCCATCCATCCATCCATCCATCCATCCATCCATCCATCCATCCATCCATCCATCCATCCATCCATCCATCCATCCATCCATCCATCCATCCATCCATCCATCCATCCATCCATCCATCCATCCATCCATCCATCCATCCATCCATCCATCCATCCATCCATCCATCCATCCATCCATCCATCCATCCATCCATCCATCCATCCATCCATCCATCCATCCATCCATCCATCCATCCATCCATCCATCCATCCATCCATCCATCCATCCATCCATCCATCCATCCATCCATCCATCCATCCATCCATCCATCCATCCATCCATCCATCCATCCATCCATCCATCCATCCATCCATCCATCCATCCATCCATCCATCCATCCATCCATCCATCCATCCATCCATCCATCCATCCATCCATCCATCCATCCATCCATCCATCCATCCATCCATCCATCCATCCATCCATCCATCCATCCATCCATCCATCCATCCATCCATCCATCCATCCATCCATCCATCCATCCATCCATCCATCCATCCATCCATCCATCCATCCATCCATCCATCCATCCATCCATCCATCCATCCATCCATCCATCCATCCATCCATCCATCCATCCATCCATCCATCCATCCATCCATCCATCCATCCATCCATCCATCCATCCATCCATCCATCCATCCATCCATCCATCCATCCATCCATCCATCCATCCATCCATCCATCCATCCATCCATCCATCCATCCATCCATCCATCCATCCATCCATCCATCCATCCATCCATCCATCCATCCATCCATCCATCCATCCATCCATCCATCCATCCATCCATCCATCCATCCATCCATCCATCCATCCATCCATCCATCCATCCATCCATCCATCCATCCATCCATCCATCCATCCATCCATCCATCCATCCATCCATCCATCCATCCATCCATCCATCCATCCATCCATCCATCCATCCATCCATCCATCCATCCATCCATCCATCCATCCATCCATCCATCCATCCATCCATCCATCCATCCATCCATCCATCCATCCATCCATCCATCCATCCATCCATCCATCCATCCATCCATCCATCCATCCATCCATCCATCCATCCATCCATCCATCCATCCATCCATCCATCCATCCATCCATCCATCCATCCATCCATCCATCCATCCATCCATCCATCCATCCATCCATCCATCCATCCATCCATCCATCCATCCATCCATCCATCCATCCATCCATCCATCCATCCATCCATCCATCCATCCATCCATCCATCCATCCATCCATCCATCCATCCATCCATCCATCCATCCATCCATCCATCCATCCATCCATCCATCCATCCATCCATCCATCCATCCATCCATCCATCCATCCATCCATCCATCCATCCATCCATCCATCCATCCATCCATCCATCCATCCATCCATCCATCCATCCATCCATCCATCCATCCATCCATCCATCCATCCATCCATCCATCCATCCATCCATCCATCCATCCATCCATCCATCCATCCATCCATCCATCCATCCATCCATCCATCCATCCATCCATCCATCCATCCATCCATCCATCCATCCATCCATCCATCCATCCATCCATCCATCCATCCATCCATCCATCCATCCATCCATCCATCCATCCATCCATCCATCCATCCATCCATCCATCCATCCATCCATCCATCCATCCATCCATCCATCCATCCATCCATCCATCCATCCATCCATCCATCCATCCATCCATCCATCCATCTGAGGAGTATCCCAGGCCTCAAACATGGCATCAGCCGAAGAACCTCTCCAGGGATGCCGTCCGGTCCAGGTGCTTTCCACGCCTTCAGAGTCGTCGTAGTATTCGTAAGCACTGCCCCAGGGAAGACGCCCCGGAGTCGTCACTGAGGAAGATCTCTCTTCTGTCGTCCGCGTTCGCCAGCTCCTGCCTCACCGAATGAGTCGGGAAGAATACGTCAACGATCTGTCCCATGGTTATCGAGTCTTGGAGTTCCGGCGGACCCCGAGTCCCCAGCCTCTAGGTCACAATATTGTAATCCAGAGCCCAGGGGTCTCGACCCACCTTCTCGCATAACTGTTTCCAGCAGTGCTTCTTACTATAATCTATCGTGTTTGTCAGCGTTTTCCTGGCCGTTTTGTACTCCGTTGTACAGGAGTAGCTGCGTTCGTCCGGTCCCTTTCTTGAGCCCGGTCCATTCGCTTCTTCGTCCGAATGCAGAGCCTCCGCAATTCGGCGATATCTTCTGTCCATCAGTACGTCACTCGTTTGTCGTGTTGGATGCTCCAGCGCGGCATTCAAGCTTTACAGAGTTATTTCATCAGTTCCAGTGTCTCGCCCATGGTTCGTTCGGTCCTTGTACGTCCTGTCAGTTCGTTCGGTATGTTCTCTAAGGGTATGACTACTTCCAGCAATGGCCGCGAGGACCTGTCACTTTCCAGTTTCCGTGAGTTCCACCGCAGTACCTGCGCCAATCCGTTGCGTCGCGTCGTTGTGAGTCCCGCCATCTCAAACCCGATGTATTGGTGATCGCTGGCTTTATAGTTATCGATTACGACCCATCGCATCATCAGTGGCACGATACTGTCCCCACAAAATCATCGTCCCGTCCAGAATCGAGGAGCCCGACCCCGGTCTTTTGTACGTTGGTACGTGTCTCGTATTTGCGTCCACGTCAGTCCGTCCTGGACCGTCCCCACTCGATCGCTCTCACATTGAAGTCATCCGTGGCTATCAAATCACCCGACAGCTCCCTAAATGCGTCCTTTAGTCTGCCCGTCTTGTCCTCGAACTCTCTGGCAGAGCCGTTTGGGGTCAGGTGAACGCTGGAGCAAGTCAGGCAAACGCTGACGTAAGTCAGGCCGCCCACCCTCACCCAGACATAGTCGTCTCCCGCTCCGCTGTTGTGCACGCGCATTCCGGTACCACTGACCCAGATGGCCGGAGGACCCACGGCGTTTGGCAATTACGCCGGAGTTGTCATGTCCCTGTATTGTTCGCTAAGTATCAGTACCTCAGCGTCGTGTTCAGCCGTGATTTGACGAAGCAGGAGGTGTGCTTCCTCGCCGTCTTAGTCTTTCATCTTTTTTCTGCATTCTTCCAGCGCAGCCGTAAAGCCCGCACGCGCCCCGGAATCCGCCACATGCGCGGTACTCTCGTGCCCTGCCTCGTCGCGCAAGAAGCACGTCGGTTTGTGTTTGCAGTCCTCGCCGACGTGGTTCGTCTTGCCACATTTGTAGCAGCAGTGTGCTCTGTCCTTTCCGTTACAGTTCGTCCTACTGTGTGCGTACCCAAGACACCTGTAGCATCTTAGATGGACACGGCAGTCCATCCATCCGATTTTCCATCGCCATTTCTTGAGTAGGGCGTTTTCGGGGCCGTCCTCAAGCTCACACACATCTATACATTGTCCCTGTCTGTTTGAGCTAAATATATGAACCTTCGGATACCTCGTATCGTTAGTCGCCTGTCGGAGTGACTCCGTCACTTCCTCCTTGTTCGTCACGCAGTCCAGGTCCAGTATGTCGATTTGCCCGTTGACCGTCATGTCCTGTATTTGTACGTCATCTCCCAGGGCTTGCCGAAACTTGTCCCGGAAGTTCTGTCTTTCGTTTTGCCCGCTTTTTACGCGGACCAGGACACATCCGTCCTTTGTTTGTCGGTAGCCATTGACCTGCACCTTCTCGGTACCAGGGTCAACGGTTTTTATCCATCTCAGTGTATCTGCGTACGTCTTTCCGCCCATGGGTTTGATGAGGACCATTCCAACTCCCGGTCTCCGGGCTGGTCGGCCCCCATCCCTACACCTTTCGCGGTTAGCGCCGCTGTCGCAGCCTGTGGTGTCGTCCGTATCGATGACGTCTCTTGTCGTTCTTGTGCGCCCGGCGCCCGTCTCTTTTGCTTCTTCGTGACTACATTTGCCCACGTAGTGGGTTCGATTCACTCTGTCGGCCTTTTGGCTGGCGTAAGGTCTGGGATTGAGCCCATAGTCACCCGGTTCCGTTTCGTCTGTGGCGTCGCTTGTCTGTCCCGCCACGGTCCCTCTCCGCAGTCCCAAGAACAAACATTCTGTCATGTTCATGCCCGGCCACGTTCTCAGTTTCCCTGATGTTCGCCATGTTCGTTGTAACATCAGCATCGTCATGCTGATGTTATGCTGGGCCGTCTTGTCGCCTCTTTTGTACCGAGGCACTTCCGGATCCACCGCAACTGCGCCCGAATCCGAGCCTCAGCTGTCACGGGGGGCGCGGCCGCCGTCGTCGTCAGTCCCGTTCGTCCGTCCGTTGTTTTTGGGGTTGGGGGCTCCATATTTTTGTGCACTTTACTCTCTGCCGCAAGCCAGTCTCGCTGATTCCGTCGCCGCTAGCACTTTCGAAACCTGCGATATGAAAGGGGCTTAGCAAAAAATGACTTCGGACAAAATATTTATTTTTTGAAGCGTGGAATATAAATCCGCTATAATAAATGAGGATAATGAGAAGAAGAAACGAATTGGGCCTCGCCAGGGCCACCTGGGACGCTGGGTGCACAATGTGAGTACAGCCCTAGATAGATCTTTGAAAATCATACAACTTTGCGTACACCACTTCTTCATATTTTAAGTTTCAATTGTTCAAAATTGAGAAAAATGCACTTTTTATTATAAAAACTTGCACCGATAGCGGTGGCGCATAAAATCGCAGAATTTTGTTGTCGTTTCCACTAAGCAATAGATTAATCTACGGTATCTATATTTTCTGCCCGAGTTACCCCAAAAACGGAACGGTAACAAATCGGAACCTTTTCTCCTCGGTAGCTTAGAGACTCTCGAGGGATCGGATTCCCGGGTCACCGTGCGAGAGGGGGCAAAGCTTCCTTCGAAAAGCGCGGCGCGGAGATCTCCAGCCTCCGCCCGAAGCCAACGGCTCGCTCGTCAGCATGATACACCACTACGGTGGGGTGCCGGCGTCTCAGCCGAGCGTGCACCGATTCTCCGAAAACCTCATTGGTTGCACCCCTCACGTCCCAATAGATAGGATTTGAGTTATGCAGTGGTTAATATCGGAATGTCTGAAATAATGATTTTCGCTTGCGTTCTGATATCCACCGATAATGTATATGATGTAGTGTTTTCAAGCGTCGTCGTTAATCTGTTATGATATTTAGTCACCAGCTTGATACCCGTCTCTGCCGCGTCGTTAAAGGCCTTTAACGGTTTTACGACTTGTTTTGAAAATCGGACATTTTCATGCAAATTTAACTCATGTCGCCACATCGAAATCAAGTAAAGCCAATTCGGAACGTTTTAAAAAGCCATTGATTCAGGACTTATACAATACTAATGTCTTTATGGCACACAGAAATATAATATATTTTAAAAATATTATACCACTTTAGAAGTTTTTCCTGAGTAGAAATTGTGCTAGCCTGTGCGAGTTACGACCTAGTAACTGGCTCGCCCAATTGACCTCATACGAACTGACCAATGGTTGGCTCGCTATGAGCTAGTAACATACTGAATGTTTTGTTATCCAGCCCTTGTCTAGTCACTGCCAAGCCGATCTTAGTCACAAATGACGAAATGTGGTTACGTGTGGTTCCATCGACCGATTGGTTCATGGTTGGCTAAGCAACTTGGGTTACAGATGACGTTGCGAATAAAAAAAATCCTCAAGTCGCTATTTTGCGATAAGCCAACACTGGTCAACTGAGGCCGCACTAGCCGGAATAAATAATCGGGTAAATACAATTTAAGGTTATGCAATGCTATGCGATTATCGCTCTCAATGCGAATGCAATTAATTCATTGATCCGATAATGTTATTCACATTTATTAATCCACCCATTTTTCAATAATCTACCACTGTGTATCGTCTACATATGTAGACGATACGAAAATTCAGAAATTACACAAGTAGAACTAGTTTAAAGATAAGGTCTCGAGGTGTAACCCTCCGATTTCTTTTACATTTGGCATGTTTGTAGAATCGGTAAAAATAGGCGACACGTTTTTTATATATCTGCAGAACCCGATTTTTAAGGGATGAAATCCACCCTCGAAAATAGGGGTGTTTTTCGTCGATAACGTTTCAACGGTACGAGATATGAAAAAAAAATATTGAAATTTCAAAAACGTTTATTTTTCCGTATACTATACATTGGAGATGAGAACTATGCAGATAACAACCAATTTCATATTGTTTTTTGCAAAAATGCAATTTTCTCATACCTATCTCCAAGAATCGTTAATCGGTTGGGATGTACATTTGCAAACATATTTTTCTTTTTTTGATATCTCATAATTAAGTTCAATCACTAGAGGACTAAAGCGGTACAAGGGTGCGTTGTTAATAACTAAAACGGCTAGCTAATGGTGATCCGAACCATGACTTAACTAGCTTGTGGCTAGACAGTGAATAGTTACGCTTTCTACTCGGGTTTATTCCCTCTCGTCTTTACAGTCTTTGATCTTTGTCTTTCAAACTATTTTTTGTATATTTCCGAAAACCACTTTATCATTGCTAACGCAATCATGGAAGTTTCAGTGCTCGAGAAACAGAGACTATCAGAAAATTACTCCAGCGCAACTTTGGTTTCATTTTACTGTAATCCACACCAATCGAGCGATTATGAACATTACAAAACATTTGGTTCAGTCCTTTACGGGAAAAATGTACACTTCATTCGATGCGCTTTTTTACCAACGAAATTCCATGAGAAACCACCTTACGCGAAACGTTACGCTAAAGTTTATAGGGGTACCAAAGTATTAGCATGTAGAGCAAGCAAACGTATTTGGTTCGTCAGAATAGCATTTATGTATGGGGCATTTCACGCCAAATCGGACACCATTTAGCTTTTGCATGTCCGATGTTCTCCATAATTTTTTTGTCTTTTTGTATCTATTGTGAAAGGCCACCATGCCAATTTTAAGCTTTGTTTGTCCAGCCACTTCCGCGATATGAATTTAAAAAAAACGGTACTTTTTTTTGAATGCCCATAACTGCGAAAAATGATCCGATTGGGATGTTTTTTTTTATTTTTCGTTTTTAGATGCACTTTTAGAAAAAAGAAAATAGTACAAAATCATCAAAACCGTATTTTTACGTTAAAGGTCAAATTGCTGAATGACATGCTTAAAACATGTTCAACTCCAATGATACTTGTTGTATATTGTTTTTTTACGTACTTTAATCAAATGATGAGGGTTAAAGCGATGTCTGAATTTCGTCACTCTCATTCTCACAATGTGATTAAAGTACGTAAAAACCAATGCGTTACAAGTACGAGCAGGCTCCAAAATTTTTAACACGTGCCTCCGAGCGATTGAAACGCGTAAGGGAGACAGTTTAGAGCCTTGGAAAAATATGAATTTCGAGAATTGGTTATCGATACCTAGTCGAAAAAATTGAAATTCTATTTAGTGGCCTTCATTGTAAATATCTTCAAGTATGTTTACCAATTTTGTAACAAAATCGCGGCGTTGAAGCTGGATAAAGTGAGTCACCTCTATCTGATAGCGTCCGGCAGCCAGCGAGAGTTCTCCAACTTTTTACCTGGGAAGAAAATGCAAAAAAATGAGTTTTAAATAAGATTTGCCTTTTGAGTACGTAGGGAAATCGAGAAATATATATTTTGAATAGAATGGTGCATTAAAATAATTGTTTAAGGTAAAAAAAACTGCCAGTAAAGTTTTTTTTTCGCACATCGTTTTCAACATGTCAAGAATGCCCTATGCACTTTAATGTAAAATGTTGTAAGGTTTTAAAAAATCAAGACAACTGGTGAGGAATTGGAGATGTACTGTACGGCGACAGGACAGATAAGGGTGACTCGCGTCATCCAGCTTCAGTGCGACCACTTTCTTACAAAATGTTGTGCAACGATTTGTAAAGATACTTAAAGATATGTAGAATAAATATCACTGAACGGAATTTCCATTCTATCAGTTGAGTACCCATCTTAAAAAGTCGAAATTTACCTTTTCTCGGGCTCTAAACTAATAGTCTCTCTTAAGACCTTATATACACTTGTAGCGGGCGAGGGGACGTGATTTTCTAGATTTTTTTTTCGACGGGACAATAAATGTGCTTGTATAATTTTTTTATTTAAAAATATTTCAAAATTGCCGAACTCCAGCTATCTTCCAGGAGCGCCTTCTTTTGAGCATCAGTTGCGGTGGACAGGATAACTCGATAACGGTTCATCTTACATCAGAATTTAAAAAAGATTTTATTAGCATATTGCATCGGCTTGGGCTTGGACGAACGATTTGTAAAAAAATTGATTTAAGAAAAAGACGATAATTTTAACAAAAAAATAATTTTTTGAAGTGCTAAATTTTCGGTTTTTTGTTACAATTTTTTTTATTCAACCACATTCAAAATTTTTCGTCCAAGCCCTAGCTATTATTATAATAAATAAGTGGTATACATTTGGTATGGATCGGATTAATAGTTTTTTATAAATCATGTCCACTGCAAAAGTGTTTCTAAAAAAAAAAACAATTCCGAGATCATCGCGTTTAAGATTCCAGTATGTTTCTTTTACATTTAAACTTAATTTATTCATACTAATATGGAGTCATCGATTCCAGGGCCATACAGTAACCCTTCTGCATCCTCTGCAGCCTCTAAAACATTGATTTCAAACTGTCTACGAGCCATTCTTCCTTCTCTTGTGGCTTGCGCTTGCTGCTCGGCAAGCGTAACACGCGAGTCGTCCTCTTGACTGATATAGGCGTGGGCGTTTCAGCCACAAGGCGCTCCGAGTGTTTCTAAAATCTTCAGTATACAGATGTTACCTTCATTAAATAAACAAAAAGATGCATATATTGCAATTCCAACTGGTATTACTCCGCCGGGAAGACGCTTTGGTGTGATTTTCCAAATGAGCTGATTAAAACTTTCGTTATTATTTTGTGTGAATCCACCACCGCATCTTTCTAAGAGTTCTTTCTTCGACAAATCTTCGTAAATTGGCTTACTGGCTTTCAAAACATCGAACGGAAGAGCAGTGTAAGTGTATTTGAAGGATGTTATTTCAGCCTTCTAATCTTTGGGCAGCGCTGTGTAACCTCTCTGCCACTCACACCATGAATCGGTTCCGGGTTTAAATACCTATAACTGCGAATCTGATGATCCGATCTTTATGCAATTTGGTGAGCATATTCTTGAGATATTATACTTAAAGAATATGCGATCAAAATATTTTCCATTTTTCCGACCATCACAAGTATATGGCCTTATTATTACTAGGGCCTTATACAATAAGTATAACGCCTTCATGTAATAATTCTAGTACTTTTAAGTCTACTTACACTCTTGAACATTCGTTCATAATGATGACGGTCTTTTTTTCAACGTGCCCGCTGATGATGTTTGTATAGTACAATTATTTGAACAATATATATAAAAATTGCATATTAAAATAATGCAAAAGTATCCAGATAGTTCGTTGCAAATTTTGCCGTATACAGTCTAATATATGCAAGCAAGAATATACTGCCGTCTATCTGCACAGGAATTATCAAGGCGATCCTTCTCCCTTCGTCGACATGCATTTGATACGGGTGTATGTTTGGAGGTCAAATTTAAAGCCGTGCGTGCCATGAAGTCGTGTTGCACAATGAAGGTATGGGATAGACAGACCCTCCGTTCTGCTCCGGTCTGCTAGTGCGTGTTGTAACGTGAAAGCTCGCGTTTTATACACGCCCATGTCACTAATAAAGACGAAAAATGTCCTTAGATATCATATTGCCCCATAGTGGTTTTAACGTTGTCACGCCGCACGTTCACCCTCACGCCTTATATAATAATCCACCTAAATATGCAAGGTATTCAATTTTAATATTTACTTGCAAATATTTTCCGGACTATGCCAGTTAGCATTATCTAGATGACGACTATTCAGGAATTCCAAGGTCCCCGACGTTTTTTTCGAGATAGAGAGCCATATAGCTTTTTTAGTACAGATTACGTTCAAACACGAGTTCGTTTACTTGTAATATGCTGATCTTCCAAAATCCTTCTAAGTTATTTACCACCGTTTGAATTCTGTCTACGCTAATTAGGTAACCCATTTCATAATCTGCATAGTGATAACCAGGAAAATATGTAAGGGATTTTAGAAATATCTTTTTCAGAGGAAAGCTAAACATTAAGAAAAACCATTTCATTTTATTTTTTGGGAAATTTATTTTGGGAAATAACTGTGGAAATAAAATACGAACCAAAAAACATCGGTTCAAGTTATGCTGAAAACCAATTTGACAAAAAAGTTGTACCAACTCCTCCATAGTTTTTACGTCACATTATTTGAATTTTAACAGCAAACGTTTCGTGGTTAAATGCCATATTTGCAATATCTGACCAATTCCTTTTTACGACTCCATGAGCCACACGCCAGAAAATTCTGACGCGACATCCCGTGGCGACAGTAGTGCGGAGCTCGCAGTTTTTAACTACGGGCCACGGCTTACTACCGCCAGATGGCGCAGCGTTCATTTCCTATAGGGCCTCGACGTCTCGCGCTATGCCGAAGAGTCGAGTCCCGCTAGGCGATGATGGCTGCCGCGCGCACGCGCGTGTTTGTTTGTGCGTGCGTGCGTGCGCGCGCGCGCGCGCGCGCGTGTGTGTGTGTGTGTGTGTGTGTGTGTGTGTGTGTGTGTGTGTGTGTGTGTGCGTGTGTGTGTGTGTGTGTGTATTCGCTACGCCGGCCGCGTGCAAAAAGAAGTAGCCATGGAGATTAGTTACAAGAGCCTAAACTCCAATGGGGAAACGATTTAAAAAGCGTGCCCAAAAATGAAGGCAACAGGGATGGCGCTACGATCGCGCGAAGGGTTGCGGTGCTAGCTTTACTTGACAACAGAGATGGGCGTGGGCCATTACTCACGTAATGAAATTACATATCTAATTACTTATTACTTTTAGCGTTTGTAATGGAAAATCATTTAATTACAAATTATCCCGATCGTTGGTCATTCGCATTTATTTAATTACAAATTACTTCAAGCGATTGTAATTAGAAATTTTTTAATTAAAAATTACTTCGAGCGTTTGTAATTGAATTACTTTTGTAATTTAATCACATTGGTAGGTTAATTACATGTGTAATTTAATTACATTGTTTTTAAATTACAGTAGTGGAATGATACCGAAACGGAATCAAAATTTCTACTAGCGACATTTACCGACTTAGTTGAGAAACGAACCAAAATAGGTTGATTCCCAACTTATCGGCGGATGGTCGGGTTGGGTTTCGATTCCGTTTCGGTATCATGATCGACTGTCGATGTTTCTACTCACCGACCGATGGTAGGGCTGCACTGCTTACTGGCCGATGGTGAGGCTCACCTGCTTACCGACCGATGGTGGAGGTCACCTGCTTACCGACCGACGGTGGTAAGTCCCCCTTCGCCTTGAATGGAATTCGGCGGAAGGGGGCGGGGGGGGGGGGGGACACGGGACACACGTCCGACTCCTAGCAATGCCGCGCAACGACTGACAAAGAGTCGAAGTGGTTTGTAGTAAAAGGGAGTTCCCCTCCCCTCCTGCGGGGAGAGGGGGTGATGGGAGGAAGAGTGGGGGGTCCAATTTCTCAGAAATTGTTTTAAACATTTTTGTGGATAGTGAGTCCGTATTTTCCGAGAATTTATCATCGACACCGGTGACATTTGATAGCGTCAATATGGCGGCGGGATTTCGTCAGATTCCTACGAATTATATTTTTTAAACATTTTGTGGGGAGGGGGGCGAGTCATCGGAGGGGTCATTTTTCCGCGCTCGGACCCTCGTGCCCTCAACGCGGGGGGTGGGGGAGGGGGGAGAGGTAACGAGTACATAATCTTGCGATTCAAGATCGGACGCACACATGAGAAAGAACTACGTGCACACGAGTGAAACAATGAAGTTCATCGATAAAATTGGTAAAATTGCCAATTTTCTGCCGACGAAGAAGCTCAGAGAGTTATCACCCGGGTCGGATTATATCATCACCAACATATGGGCGGTCAACACTAAATTTGGAAAAAAGCACGTCGTCGACATTCGCAACGAATTCAGCGTGTTTCTACCCGGAACGATCATCAGGGCGCTTGAGGCTGATTCGATAACATTCGAGAGCATGTTGGCAGCAGCGCATAGAGGAGATCTATGCATGGTCTACCGCGGTGGCAAATGTCACAGCCTGAAATTCGCGAATTCAGCAACATTCCAGCTGATGTTGGCAGCAGCGTACACAAAAAATGTCTCCATAGCCTACATCGGAGGAAAGTTTATCGGATACGTTAAGGGTCATGAAAATCGAGAATAGCTAGCTCACATACTAAATATGAAAAATTATCTAGTTATTGAAACTTTGGAGGTGGACTCTGAAGATATGGATGCACAATGAAGGATACTAGTAAAGTATTTCAAGAACAAATCATCCTGTGTTCAAGATTGGAAAGCATGAGAAAGAGCGCCCAACGTCTCGCTGTTTGGAACTCGATCTTGTGTATACAAACTCGACGTTCGAGCGCGTGCCAGCCCATACACACACACACACACGAACACAGGCACAGACGGGCGTGCGAGGTTGTATAGAGTTTTTTTCTTAAATATATATTGGTGAGCCGTTCTCCTTCGGTATTTGATTCATCGAGCAGTCTGGACCATGGGCGATTCAATAAAATTATCGACAAGTTGAGCGGTGCGAGGAACAATTTCTCTCACGTGGATAAGTGGCAAAAGTTCTGTGAGGTGCACGTCAAACTTTTGGGGCAAACGTTGAAAAAACCGGGGCTCGACGTCGGTCAAAAACTGAAAATACAATAGACAATAGCGAAATTGTTGTCGCTGAGGGAAAAAATCGTGCGTGGAGCAAGTGTAAGCAGCGCAGGTGTAAGTGGTGCTGGTGTGAGTGATGCTTGCGAAAATATAGAGTGGGTCGATCTCGAGTCGGCATTCAAAAATCGAATAAAGACAGGCTGGATTGTGAATTTCGAGCACAAAGATGTGCAGAGTTTCCTCGAAGATGCGATGCGCGTGGTGTTTTCAAAACTGGACAAAATCGTGCGCGAGGAGGGTAACGTGAATGTGACCTTGGCGTGCAAATTTTACCTCATGAAGGTGAATGAAATCATTGAGGAGGAACGCGGTCATTCTACCATCGAGCGATATTGCCGAGTGGTTCATCGAGTGCGTCCAAGCAAAACTCTCCGCCAAAATCGAGGACTTTCAGGAAAAAGAGTCGGGTTGGACGTTACGCGAAATCTCCCATCTAATTGTGAAAATTAACAAGTACGAACCACCGCGAAGGAGCTTATCCACCTACACGCGTCTCCTGAGGGGATGTACAGATGAAACGGGCCGTCGTCGTCAATATTCATAAACAATGACCCTTATTGTTTTCTCGGGCCAGTCACCGCAGCTCTCTCCCCCACCACCACCGAGGATACATCCCGAACGTAAGAGTTCTTATCCTCATTATAGCGAAGTGCTCAAATACGAAGGCTTGAATTTTCCGATGAGCACATCGATGATTGAGAAATTTGAGGAATTTAATGGTTTGACGATCTATGTGTATGGGATCGATGGCATCGCGAAAGACGGTATTAGTAAAATTGTATCGATATATCTGAGTAAACAAACGTCGGATAAACCAACAATTCACCTACTCATCATGAAAGCCGAAATCGATGAGGAGGAAGAGGACGAGGAGGATGCTGCCGCTCCTAAGGTGCATCATCATTTCGCGTGGATTAAAAACATGTCGTGACTCTTGAGTGCGTAGATATGCAGATTTGTGCGTAGGTGTGCGGATTTGCGGGCGATGCTTGCGTCATTTTACCACGAAAGAAAAATTTCAAAGGCACAAAGAGGATTGCGCGAATAATGCGTAGATGATTATGATAAATAATAAGAAGTCATGTGTACACTACAATAAAATTGAAATTGAATAAACAATTATAAAAATTGTATAAAATTTATTTCGAATAAACCATGGTTTCAGTTATCCGTGGATCGTTCAGCCTCGATCACCCTGGTTAATCCGAGTGTTACTGTAAAAAGTATGAAAGACGAGTATATCGTATATCGAAAGACTATCAATATGGGTTTTCTTCAGATAAATCAAAGACAATAAGAACATATCCATAAAACGCGGTAGCATCGCACTGCTAGCATACTAAACAATTCAGAAGAAAGGCCGCAGATGAGTGGTACACTAATATGCCGGCCGTGCCATACTTGATGTATTACAATTTCAATCATCTGTATGGTGTAGCTACGTGTGAGTCATTGCTATACGGCCCGTTCGCTAGGGTAGAAAATTTCGAGCAACGTATCGGGGATATTCCAGATGACGCTGAAACGGGATATATCTTGAATGTTGATTTGGAGTATTCTCGAGAGTTATACGACACGCGCAAAGATTTACCCTTGTACCCACAACACTACGGCCCTCCTGTGCGGGCACTCAAAGAAAATTAACGACCACGCGGCCGCGAAAACAAAAATACGTTATTCACTAAAGAAATTTTAAACATCGCGTAAAATTGGGATTACGCGTCATGGAATTTCACAGAGTCCTCGAGTTTAAGCTTGGCTAAAATGTCGCAATGATCGAACTGACTCTCATTCTTGCGTTTATTATTTTTACGATTCATCTGGAGAGCTGAAGTGTCATATCGTGGCTTTTTTCAATTGTGTAGACGTCTTCACGGATCGTATAGTATACTCTTTATGGTATCGAGTTGAACGTAAGCAATTTGAAGATTCCGCGAGCATGATTTTTAAACGGCTATAGTTCGATAGGTGTGATGGAGCTCGTTCCCGAAAGCGTCAGCGTGAAAGAATTATTCATGGGCAGTTGTCATCCAACTGATTCGTATCCGAACAGAATCCTTTTTTGTACACTTCAAAATTTTATACATAAGTCACTACATACAACAGTATCATGGTCCTGATATCGTTCATGATTGCGTCTGATAGTGCTAGCAGCACTCAAATATCTCTCCAGATCTTGAGGTAGATAAATTATCAAAACTGTCGAATTACATGACTTCATCGTTAGTTTTTCTGTATGTAACCCAATGTGTGCTAGGTCCATCTTTGTCATCGAGATTCACAATAGTGGTTTCGTAATTTCGGCATCCACTCTTGGGAATTCATTTCTCACACGAACTCCACGACAATGAGGAATTTCCGTAGCTTTTGAATTCATTATCGAAATTTTAAGCAATCCCTGAAATTGGGACCGCGCATCACAAAATGCAAAGAATTATCAAATTCAAACAGCGCGCTTGGCTAAAAGAATACAACAATGTAAATATGGAATTGGGGGAGAAATCTGACAAGGAATTTAAGAATTTTTTACAAACTCGTGAACAATCCGGTCTTTGGTAAAACAATGGAAAATGTGAGGAAACATCGGGAAGTACGACTCGTAACATGATGGAAGAGAGGGCGGGGAGCGGAAGCACAGATCGCCAAGAGCCCATATTCCGCAATGGGGAGGGGGGATGATGGAGAGAAAGAACAAGTGTAGAGCGGTGGGACATATAAGTGGAGCCTTGTAAAAAGCCGAAAAGGCTGTGCAAGTAAAACTCGAAAAAAAAAGAGCCCACATTCCATAGGTGCAGCATATTTGACAGTTACATTGTTATAATTGCGCTCAATAGAGCGTACGTTCTATTTAATAAGCCCATATCCACAGGATTTTCTATTCTCGATTTACCTTAGCTCTGGATTTATGATTTTAACTACAATTACATACTCGAAAGATTAAATAATCGAGCGAAATTGTTGTATACGAAGACTGATAGTCTGATTTATCACATCAGCGTGTCCGACATTTATGAAACGATAAAGTGGGACATTGACAAGTTTGACACGTCTGATTATTCGCCAAATAATCCGTACGATGTGCCCTCGCGAAATAAGAGGAATTAGGCCTCATGAAGGATGAGAATAATGGTCGTATTATGATGGAATTTGTAGACTGGGGAGCGAAATTGTACTCGTTTAAAATCCTCGACTGTGACGATGTGAAGAAGCGAGCTAAAGGTATTAGGCGGTCAACCCTGAAATGCATCACATTCAAAGGCTTAAAAAAATGGCTTGTTTGTGCACGAACAAAAACCCCATCAAGGTGCAACAATTGATCATGAGTATAGAAACACGTTGTTCATACGATGATGCAAAATAAAGTTGCTCTTAGCTGGAGAGATGACAAAAGAGTGCTAATTCCCAGATTCTACGGACACTCTTCGGTTATGATTTCGATGATATGGAATATTAAAATTAAGTGTTTAAAAACAATTGTGTGTAAAGAGAGAAACGGTAAAATACATTTACGCTTAAACCCAAAATTTTTCGAACATGTACCCCCCCCCCCCCCCCCCATTAGACCTATCGAAGAAAAAACCATGCCATAGATATTCGAGCCAAGTCCGCGACACTGAGAATGTAAACAAATCACGAATACTATAAGACGAGCAACAGGAATTGGCTTTGAAGGAGGAGGAGGAGGACGAGGAGAAGGAGGCCGATGTCGATAATACTTTCAATACTACGTATGGTGATGATGATGATGATGACGATGACGATGATGATGATGATGATGACGATGACGATGACGATGACGATGACGATGACGATGACGATGACGATGATGATGATGATGATGATGATTATCAACAAATATTATTGAAATCA
This sequence comes from Ophion obscuratus, assembly GCA_964007375.1. Lineage (NCBI taxonomy): Eukaryota > Metazoa > Arthropoda > Insecta > Hymenoptera > Ichneumonidae > Ophion > Ophion obscuratus. The sequence continues at coordinate 15,570,787 of OZ023316.1, read as the reverse complement.
TCTAAAAAGGATGGTGAGCGAGAAACATTCGAACTTCGATGAATTTATATCCTGGTGGTACAGATGGGAAAAACTCGTGAATCGTGTGTACTCTTCACTCATTTATAACTTTACGAATTTTTGAATGATATTTAAGAATTTTTTAACAGTAATAATAATAATAACATTCGTTTTTAAAAAATCTGATTTTTTTCTTTGAAAATCATTTGGTCGTTTTTGATTTGTCGAAAAAAAAAACATTTTTTGTACTTTACAAATTTTCAAATGATTATTTTAAAAATAAAACATTTTTTTCCGACAATTTTGTATAATAATAATAAATACGTATTCAAAAATTCTTTTTTTCGATGAGAATCCGTTCGTCGATTCTGATTTGTCGACCCAACTGTTGTGTGTACCATCGAAGGCCAATCACCGGCTGAACGAATAAATAATTTAAAAACGAGTTTCTTAAAGATCAACGTCAGTCATCATTTGATTTTGGCATCGACTTGATCACGCTAAAACATATTCATTATGACTGTGCCCATGTTTGTGGATCTGCAAGGATTCATTGTTGGACGGAACTTTATCGCGAAGGAAGTAGCAATTCTGCGAGCACGATGCGTACTCTCTCATTACATTTTCGCGAGTCCCATACCATGGACTCTTCTCACAAAATCTGAGCGATATGAATCGTCATGTGCGATTCGGAATCAACATGGTCTAAAGTGGGCCTATGGAAACGTTCCATATAGCATGGCTGACGGTTCAATAACCGCTGCAGTTGAGGGTTCAACGGAAGACGACATGTGCCCTATCGTATATGTTAAGGGTCATGAAAAGCGAGAATGGCTAGCTGATATACTAAAAATGAAAAATGATCTAGTTATTGAAACGTTGGATGTGGACTCGGAAGATATGGATGCATTGAGTAAATTAGATGGAAACTCGACGCTACGTTGTGAAAAGCATGAAAAAAATTGTGCATTGCAAAATGTATTTAAAATATTTAATTGGTGGTCGAATCATAAAGATTCGTGCAAATAAAAGATATGTAACATTATGTAATTTTGAATTATTCTCCTCACCCCGTACTTCGTTACATTATCATCTGCTATCGGGTTGCACAACTGTATGAAATATTTCTTCCGAATGTGAAACTAAATTTCTTGTGTATGGAATTTGATTGAAAATAAATTATTATTTTCGCTCGATGGCGTTCGAAGACATTTATCGGCAGACGTTCGATAGATGTTTGTGAGACGTTCGAAGACTTTCGATGATGTTCGTGAGACGTACATAAGACGTTCGCGAGAAGTTCGAAAGCATTCACTAGACATTGGGGAGAAGTACAATAGATGTACAGAGGCGTTTGGAGTCATTTGAAGACTTTCATGAGGGACTCAACGGCGCTCAAAAGATTTTCGAAAACGTTCATGAGCCGTTCGAAGACATTAATGGAGGGTTCAAAGACGGTCAAGACACTTTCGAAGACGTTCGTGAGACATTCGACCATGTTCGTGAGACATTCAAGAGACTGCCATAGACGTTCATAAGACATTTGAAGACATTCATGAGGGGTTTGAAGACATTCAAGAGAGACTTTCGAGGACGCTCATGGCACATGAGTTTTGTAGGATTTGTTTCGGTTTGTTTGGGATGGCATCCCAAACAAACCGAAACAAATCCAACAAAACTTGGGATGCCATCCCAAACAAACCGAAACAAATCAAACAAAACTCATGTGCCATGAGCGTCCTCGAAAGTCTCTCTTGAATGTCTTCAAACCCCTCATGAATGTCTTCAAACGTCTTATGAACGGCTATGGCAGTCTCTTGAATGTCTCACGAACATGGTCGAATGTCTCACGAACGTCTTCGAAAGTGTCTTGAACGTCTTTGAACCCTCCATTAATGTCTTCGAACGGCTCATGAACGTTTTCGAAAATCTTTTGAGCGCCGTTGAGTCCCTCATGAAAGTCTTCAAATGACTCCAAACGCCTCTGTACATCTATTGTACTTCTCCCCAATGTCTAGTGAATGCTTTCGAACTTCTCGCGAACGTCTTATGTACGTCTCACGAACATCTTCGAAAGTCTTCGAACGTCTCACAAACATCTATCGAACGTCTGCCGATAAATGTCTTCGAACGCCATCGAGCGAAAATAATAATTTATTTTCAATCAAATTCCATACACAAGAAATTTAGTTTCACATTCGGAAGAAATATTTCATACAGTTGTGCAACCCGATAGCAGATGATAATGTAACGAAGTACGGGGTGAGGAGAATAATTCAAAATTACACAATGCTACATTTCTTTTATTTGCACGAATCTTTATGATTCGACCACCAATTAAACATTTTAAATACACTTTGCAATGCACAATTTTTTTCATGCTTTTCACAACGTAGCGTCGAGTTTTCATCTAATTTACTCAATGCATCCATATCTTCCGAGTCCACATCCAACGTTTCAATAACTAGATCATTTTTCATTTTTAGTAAATCAGCTAGCCATTCTCGCTTTTCATGACCCTTAACATATACGATAGGGCACATGTCGTCTTCCGTCGAACCCTCAACTGCAGCGGTTATTAAACCGTCAGCCATGCTATATGGAACGTTTCCATAGGCCCACTTTAGACCATGTTGATTCCGAATCGCCCATGATGATTCATATCTCTCATATTTTGTGAGAAGACTCCATGGTATGGGACTCGCGAAAATGTAATGGGAGAGTACGCATCGTGCTCGCAGAATTGCTACTTCCTTCACGATAAAGTTCCGTCCAACAATGAATCCTTGCAGATCCACAAACGTGGGCACAGTCATAATGAATATGTTTTAGCGTGATCAAGTCGATGCCAAGATCAAATCATGACTGACGTTGATCTTTAAGAAACTCGTTTTTAAATTATGTATTCGTTCAGCCGGTGATTGGCGTTCGATGGTACACACAACAGTTGGGTCGACAAATCAGAATCGACGAACGGATTCTCATCGAAAAAAATAATTTTTGAATACGAATTTATTATTATTATACAAAATTGTCGGAAAAAAAATGTTTTATTTTTAAAATAATCATTTTAAAATTTGTAAAGTACAAAAAGGTTTTTTTTCGACAAATCAAAAACGGCCAAATGATTTTCAAAGAAAAAAATCAGATTTTTTGAAAACGAATGTTATTACTATTATTACTTTTAAAAATTTCTTAAATATCATTCAAAAATTCGTAAAGTTATCAATGAGTGAAGAGTACACACGATTCACGAGTTTTTCCCATCTGTACCACCAGGATATAAAATCATCGAAGTTCGAAAGTTTCTCGCTCAACATCCTTTTTAGATGATTTTAATAATACTTGTTGATAATCATCATCATCATCATCATCGTCATCATCGTCATCATCGTCATCATCGTCATCATCGTCATCATCGTCATCATCGTCATCATCGTCATCATTGTCATCATTGTCATCATCGTCATCATCGTCATCATCGTCATCATCGTCATCATCGTCATCATCGTCATCATCTTCATCATCGTCATCATCGTCATCATCGTCATCATCGTCATCATCGTCATCATCGTCATCATCGTCATCATCGTCATCATCGTCATCATCGTCATCATCATCATCATCATCATCATCATCATCATCATCACCACACGTAGTATTGAAAGTATTATCGACATCGGCCTCCTTCTCCTCGTCCTCCTCCGCCTCCTTCAAAGCCAATTCCTTTTGCTCGTCTTATAGTATTCGTGATTTGTTTACATTGTCAGCGTCGCGGACTTGGCTCGAATATCTATGGCATGGTTTTTTCTTCGATAGGTATAATAGAGGGGGGGGGGTACATGTTCGAAAATGTTTAGGTTTAAGCGTAAATGTATTTTACCGTTTCTCTCTTTACACACAATTGTTTTTAAACACTTAATTTTAATATTCCATATCATCGAAATCATAACCGAAGAGTGTCCGTAGAATCGGGAATTAGCACTCTTTTGTCATCTCTCCAGCTGAGAGCAACTTTATTTTGCATCATCTTATGAACAATGTGTTTCTATACTCATGATCAATTGTTGCACCTTGATGGGGTTTTTTTTTCGTGCACAAACAAGCAATTTTTTTAAGCCTTTGATTGTGATGGATTTCAGGGTTCACCGCCTAATACCTTTAGCTCGCTTCTTCACATCGTCACAGTCAAGGATTTTAAACGAGTACAATTTCGCTCCCCAGTCTACAAATTCCATCATAATACGACCATTATTCTCATCTTTCATGAGGCCTAATTCCTCTTATTTCGCGGGGGCACATCGTACGGATTATTTAGCGAATAATCAGACGTGTCAAACTTGTCAATGTTCCACTTTATCGTTTCATAAATGTCGGACACGCTGATGTGATAAATCAGACTATCTGTCTTCGTATACAACAATTTCACTCGATTGTTAAATCTTTCGAGTATGTAATTGTAGTTAAAATCAAAAATCCAGAGCTAAGGTAAATCGAGAATGGAAAATCCTGTGGATATGGGCTTATTAAATAGAACGTACGCTCTATTGAGCGCAATTATAACAATGTAATTGTCAAATATGCTGCACCTATGGAATATGGGCTCTTGGCGATCTGCGCTTCCGCTCCCCACCCTCTCTTCCATCATGTTACGTGTCGTACTTCCCGATGTTTCCTCACATTTTCCATTGTTTTACCAAAGACCGGATTGTTGACGAGTTTGTAAAAAATTCTTAAAGTCCTTGTCAGATTTCTCTCCCAATTCCATATTTACATTGTTGTATTCTTTTAGCCAAGCGCGCTGTTTGAATTTGATAATTCTTTGCATTTTGTGATGCGCGGTCCTAATTTCAGGCATTGCTTAAAATTTCGATAATGAATTCAAAAGCTACGGAAATTCCTCATTGTCGTGGAGTTCGTGTGAGAAATGAATTCCCAAGAGTGGATGCCGAAATTACGAAACCACTATTGTGAATCTCGATGACAAAGATGGACCTAGCACACATTGGGTTACATACAGAAAAACTAACGATGAAGTCATGTAATTCAACAGGTTTGATAATTTAGCTACCTCAAGATCTGGAGAGATATTTGGGTGCTGGTAGCACTATCAGACACAATCATGAACGATATCAGGACTATGATACTGTTGTATGTAGTGACTTATGTATAAAATTTTGATGTGTACAAAAAAGGATTCTGTTCGGATACGAATCAGTTGGATGACAACTACCCATGAATAATTCTTTCACGCTGACGCTTTCGAGAACGAGCTCCATCACACCTGTCGAACTATAGCCGTTTAAAAATCATGCTCGCGGAATCTTCGAATTGCTTACGTTCAACTCGATACCATAAAGAGTATACTATACGGTCCGTGAAGACGTCTACACAATTGAAAAAAGCCACGATATGACATTTCAGCTCTCCAGATGAATCATAAAAATAATAAACGCAAGAATGAGAGTCAGTTCGATCATTGCGACATTTTAGCCAAGCTTAAACTCGAGGACTCTGTGAATTTCCATGACGCGTAATCCCAAATTTACGCGATGTTTAAAATTTCTTTAGTGAATAACGTATTTTTCTTTTCGCGGCCGCGTGGTCGTTAATTTTCTTTGAGCGCCCGCACAGGAGGGCCGTAGTGTTGTGGGTACAAGGGTAAATCTTTGCGCGTGTCGTATAACTCTCGAGAATACTCCAAATCAACATTCAAGATGTATCCCGTTTCAGCGTCATCTGGAATATCCCCGATACGTTGCTCGAAATTTTCTACCCTAGCGAACGGGCCGTATAGCAATGACTCACACGTAGCTACACCATACAGATGATTGAAATTGTAATACATCAAGTATGGCACGGCCGGCATATTAGTGTACCACTCATCTGCGGCCTTTCTTCTGAATTGTTTAGTATACTAGCAGTGCGATGCTACCGCGTCTTATGGATATGTTCTTATTGTCTTTGATTTATCTGAAGAAAACCCATATTGATAGCCTTTCGATATACGATATACTCGTCTTTCATACTTTTTACAGTAGCACTCGGATTAACCAAGGTGATCGAGGCTGAACGATCCACGGATAACTGAAACCATGGTTCATTCGAAATAAATTTTATACAATTTTTATAATTGTTGATTCAATTTCAATTTTATTGTAGTGTACAGATGACTTCTTATTATTTATCATAATCATCTACGCATTATTCGCGCAATCCTCTTTGTGCCTTTGGAATTTTTCTTTCGTGATAAAATGACGCAAGCATCGTCCGCAAATCCGCATACAACGTTTACCTTTCGATATCTACGCACTCAAGAGTCACGACATGTTTTTAATCCACGCGAAATGATGATGCACCTTAGGAGCGGCAGCATCCTCCTCGTCCTCTTCCTCCTCATCGATGTCGGCTTTCATGATGAGTAGGTAAATTGTTGGTTTATCCGACGTTTGTTTACTCAGATATATCGGTACAATTGTTACGTCCCGGAGGGTGATTTAGGTGGGACTTGCGAGGTTGCCGATTTAGAGCGCGAAAGTTCGAATTGAATTAGATTGCGCAGTGAGTCTTTGTTTGGCTTCCGCGTGAGTTCCGAACACAGTTTAATAACAATTTGGATTGAGACGAATTTGAGGTGCGTGATTCTGGTAAGAGAGTTGGATCCGCCCGCTGGATTGATCGTTGATCAAATAAATGTTCAGACACGTAGATTTTGTCTTATTTCACGTAGTTCACGTTTATTACGTTTAACTCTTACAAACTTATAATTTCGGTACAAAGATAGTCAAGCGTACAATGATTACACGGAAACTGAGAGCGAAAGGGTTTAGCCTTGTAAGTCGACTGTTCAGTTCGGAGTTCGGATACAGAGTGTCTGCTCCTTCGTGATATGAAAATTAGGAAAGTCTGGTTGTAGGGGAAGGAGCTTTTTTGGGGGAATGCATTTTCGGATCAGAGCTTCTTAGTGATTGGTTAATCAATCGTGAGAATGTACGCTGCCTTACGTGATAGGTCGGCGTCATGCGTGGGAATAGTTTTGTTCGTCTACTTATTAGGTCATCGCTGTGGTGAATGCAGCCATTGTTCTATGTCCGAGGATCGGGTTCAGCGACCGAGGTTTCGTGGGTCTTGCGATATGACCGGGTGACGTGTTCTCGCGCAAGCGAGTTTTCCTCGTGGGATTGTTTGGGTCTTAGGACAAGGTAGGATTGTGGCGTAGTTCGTTCCCTGCATTTTGTTCGAGTGCTCTAGGCGTAGGGTTTCTCTTCCGAGGCTGCGAGTACGCTCCTTTTGTAAATTCGTCTATCGTTGGCTATGCTTGTTCATGGGGGCCTACGGTTTCGCTTTTGGTCTTGTGGTACGTTTCGGCTATCGCTCGCTTAGCGTTAAAGAAATATAGGTTTTTGGTCGATGAGTGAGGGTGCTGCTATCGTGCGTATTTACCATCGTGGTTTCAAAAAGAGAGAGAAAAAAGTGAAGGCTGGGACGTAACACCTCCCTCCTTCAAGATTGAGCGTCTCGCTCAATTAGATTCAATTATAATTGTAATCGAAAGGTATGATCGCACGATTTGTGAGCTGGCATCGTCATTGATCGATTTACAATGTAGCTTAAGTATATTGGGAGATAGGTATTGTTTGTTATTTGATACAGTAACATAATGCAGTACCATAATGTTTGCGAGAAGTTACATTTCGCTTTGATTAATTTTATTCTTAGATTCTATCTCGTGTTCATCCACCAGGGTAAAGGAAGAAGAAGAGGTATGTATATATTTTGATTCTATCCTACGCATTGTTAACATATGTGTTCAAATGATAGTCGTATGATTTTTATCTTATTTGCTAAAATATGTTTGTTAAGTAATAGTCGCATGTTTTAACCTAGTTTGTGGAAGTCGAGTTCGGTGGGATGCGATGGGTGAGTTTGGATGATGTGGGAGGAGTCGTGCAGGTGTGAGTGCATCGGGCTTCGGGTCTGTGAGATTGATTCATTAGTGTGCTAGTTTAGCCCGATCGCAGTCGATGATTTTTCGCTTATTGTTTCCTAGTTGCGATTTCGATGTCGTTTTGGTCTGGGAAAGTTTGTGTTATCTCATAAGAACGTAAGTAGTTGTCGTCAAATTTTCCTATTCGCTGATTTTTAATCAGGTAGATTTGATCTCCGATTTGGAATTTTACGGGGTTGATTTTCTTATCGTAGTGAGTTTTGGATTTTTGTTTAGCATTTTCGAGGTTGTTGCGAGCTAATTGTCGTACTTCTTGTAAATGATGCTCAAGATTTCTCACGCGCTCATCGTACGTTAAGATTTCGTCAAGATATGAAAATTTTGAGGGTAGTCGTGCTACCTTGCCTAGGACTACCTGGAATGGTGTGTATTTCGTGCCTTCGTGTACGCTTGTGTTGTATGCGAAAGTTGCCAGCCGTAACCACTTATGCCAATCTTTTTTATTGGTGTAATGTTTCAGGTAATCCGTGAGCACTTGATGACTTCGTTCGAGCGATCCGTTCAATTCTGGATGGACTGCTGTCGTTTTAATTTGTTTGATTTTTAGGATCCTCGTTAATTGTTTCATTACACGGCCGATGAAAGCTGCGCCTTGGTCTGTCAATATTACTTTAGGACATCCGAATAAGCATATGAATTCCGTGACTAGTGCGTAAGCGATTTCGTGCGCGGTCGCGCTTTTTAGCGGAATTGCAAATGAAAATTTTGAGAGGTTGTCTTGAATTGTTAGTATGAAGCGGTGACCAAGTTCAGATTCTGGGGTTATCGGTCCGACTATGTCCATTCCAATTTTGTCGAATACGCTGATCGGAGTATCTGTAATTACCATGGGTTGTTTGGTTTTAATTCTCACCAACTTTTTCCTCTGGCAACTGGCGCATTGACGAATGTAATCTTCTACTTGTTTTTTGAGATTGTCCCAAAAATATTGTTGTCGGATTTTGTTGTATGTTTTGGTTACGCCCTTATGACCTGCTATTGGAGGTTCGTAGCATTCTTTTATGATGTCGAGCCTGTCTTGCTCTGGTGGGACAGTGATTTCGTCGCGGCAGATTTTTATTTGGATTTCGGTATCTGCGAAAATTTCTCGAATGATGCTTTTTATTTTTGCCCATGCTGAGTCGTTAAGGTTACTGCGCTTCTGAGAAAATGCTGCTGATTTGACGTTTAATTCTACCTTCGTTGTTTTCAGATTTCGGAGGCATTTGGTAAGATTTTCTTTCGTTAAGGATGATGTGGAATTTTCCTGTGTTACGAGAGCAAACACTCGTTTCTTTGGTGTTCCCGATATGAGGACTTGTCCGATTTCGAAGGTGTTAGTTGGGGATAGATTTTTTAGCAAGCCCATCTCGATTAATCGTTTGCCGATATCGTTCGAGACTGTACCATCGGCAGAAATGAAACAAATGTAATTGTTTTTTGTCATTTCGATGTTGTCTCTTGTTTCGATAACGTTAATGAATTCCGTTTGTTGCTCGTTGTTGTTTATTGGCTCCTCTTCAGTGGTATTTGTTCTGCTATTGTCGTTTCCGTTTTCTATCGTAGGGGGGGATTATTGAATGGTGTCAGGGAGGGAGCATTTTCTTGTTGATGAAAAGATTCGTTTTCGGAGCTGTTGGCGTTTGCAACGTTTGGAAGAGTGGGTGGGGGTTGTTCTTGGCCCGGAAAATTCCTGATTATTTTTGTTTGTGAAGTACTCCTGGGTACTTTTTTTACCCTTCGCTACTTGTGCACGTGGGGCACTAGTGTGTGCGTGATTGCTTGCATCAGGGCAGCAAAAACATTTTTTGGGTTTTCGCGGTCTGGAGGATTTACGAGTGGCTAAAAGGACTGGTTCCCCTTTTTTGGCTCTTACATCGTCCGTGCGCTGTTCTACGTTGGTAGTTGGGGGTCTCGTGACTTGACTTTTATGACTTTCATCTGTTGATTTTCTGTCTTCGTTTGAAAAGCCTACGTCCATAGGTTCAGTGATGTTATTCTCCGTGAGACTTTTCTTTTCGTTAAGAGGGAACAATTCATCCTCTCTAAGAGATTCTTCGCTCGTGTTTCCATGACTATCTGGACGGTTAGGCATTTGGTGGACTTTCCTTTTGGTACGTCCAGTGGGTGATGGAGTGAGTCCTAGTGTTTCGTGAGCGCGGTTTTCGAAATTTATGGCAATATTGCTTACGCTATAGTCGCTCGATTCTTGCTCCGAAGATGAAGATGTTCCGAGCGTAGCGAAGTTACTCGGCGCCATGTGGGTAATGTCTTCCTCGTCCCCCGAAGACGATGTAGATTCGGGTTTTGAAGGGTTCCCGAAGGGGAGATGCCGACGTGTGTGGCTTCTTCGTTTCACTAGTACTTTGAGTTTTTCCCTTCGATATTCTGGTGAATACGATTCCTGGTATTCCGAGGAATTCAAGTTTTGATGCTCTGAGGAATTTGATGATTGTTGCTTTGAAGAACTTGGTCTTCGATGCTCTGAAGAGTTTGTTTTTTGGTGTTTTGGAGGATTTGATTTTTGATGCTCTGAGGAATTTGATTCTTGATGCTCTGAAGATTTTGATTTATTACGTGTCCTCTTTTTGTTGAGGTTGTTGATGATCGGTTGATCAGGCCGGTCACCTTGAGTTGGATTTGATCCTTTGGCAAGCGGACTTACGTACGTTTCTCTCGGAATTGCCGTATCTGTAAGGTTGCTTGTTTGGGGAATCGAGATTGTTTGATTTTGAATTTTGTTCGATCGCTCTGCAACGGGACTCACGTACGTTTCTCTCGGAATTGCCGCATCTGTGAAGTCGGTTGCTCGAGGAATAGATATTGAGTGAATTAGTGGGGAAGCATTCGTGATGTCTTCCTCCGAAGTAGTTTTTGATTTTTTGAGTTTTTTATTATTGGCGCTCGGATCCGATGACGAATATGTTCTCGCGATGCCTGGGTTTGGATGTAGAGTTTTTCCTCCGTATGGGGTGTCGTTAGTACGCCATTTGAATTTGATAGGGAGAGTTATTGGATTTCGAGAAAGTGCGTCGGCGTTTGTATTAACTCTTCCTGGCTTGTACTGGATTTTGAAATCGAACTTTTTTAATCTTTCTCTCCATCTCACGTTCATAGAGTTTACCCAGACGAGTAGCCGGTGGTCGGTCAGTAGGGTGAATGGCCTGCCATAAAGATAGGGTCGGAAGGTTTTTAAGGCAAACACCACAGCGACCATTTCTTTTTCCAAAGCGGAATAATTTCTTTCGGCCTTGTTAAGGACCCTTGAAGCGGCTGCGACCATGGGGTCTTCTCCGACTTTTCCTTGCGAAAGGATTGCGCCGACGGCGTAGTTGGATGCGTCGGTTGTTACGATAAAAGGTTCCGAGAAATTTGGGTATTGGAGAATCGGTGTTGAGCATAGCTTGTCTCGCAATGTTTCGAATGCTAATTGATGTTGAGATGTCCAATGAAATTTAACATTTTTGCTAGTGAGATTCGAAAGGGTTTTTGCAATTGCTGCGAAATTTTTTATGAAGCGGCGATAGTATCCAGCTAGACCTAGGAATTCTTTTACGTTCTTTGGATTTTTCGGTACTTTGAATTCTCTCACGGCTTCGATGTTTTTTGGATCGGGTTTTAATCCATCTGCAGAGATTTGATGTCCCAGATATCTTACTTCAGTTCTTAAGAATTCGCATTTATCCGTTTGGAGAGTTAGATTTGCGTTACGTAATCTTTCCGCAAGTTCTCTAAATTTGCTTTCGTGTTCCTCGATTGATCGTGCGTAGATTACTATATCGTCTAGATATACGAATAAATCGTTACCCTGTAATCCTTTTAGAACAAGGTCCATCAATCGTTGGAATGTGGCTGGTGCATTTTTTAATCCGAATGGCATTCTATTGAATTCGTAATGACCGTGAGGGGTCGTGAAGGCGGTTTTGTGTTTGTCTTTCGAATCCATTTCTATCTGATGAAAGCCAGATGCTAAGTCAAAAATGGAGAAGTACTTCGCGCCGCCGAGTTGGTCAAGGATGTCTCTTATTAACGGCAGGGGGTAAGCATCTCCTATTGTGACATCGTTTAACTTTCTGAAATCGATTACGAGTCTCCATCGTTTATTGCCTTTTGAGTCTGCTTTTTTCGGAACTATCCAAACTGGTGAATTATACGGTGACTTCGAGGGTTCAATGATATTTAATTGTAGCAGATCGTTAATTTGTTTTTCTATTTCCGGTCTTTGGAATGGCGGATGTCTGTACTGTCTTGTATTGACCGGTCGATCGTCTACAGTGGGAATTCGATGTTTGCATTCGTTTGTTGATCGGAGGGGTTCACCAGGGAGAGGAAAGAGGTCTACGTATTCTTCTACGAGTGTAGATACCGCATTACGCTCTTCGTCATTGAGGTGATTAAGCCGCAAAAGACTCATTACTCCGTTGGCACGGTTTTCTCGCGTCCGAGGGTTTTCGTGCTCTAGGGTCTGTGTATTCGCGGTGTGGTCATCCTCTTGATCGTTCTCGTCTGTACTCATATCGAAAGGATAGAGTGAAATTACGGGAACCTCTACTCTGACGTCCTCGTTCAAGGTATTGATAGCGTACAGGTATGCTTTGCCATTGGTATTTTTAACCAATGCTTCGCCTGCAAAGATGCCATCTCGAAGTGGTATACGGGGTACGTAACCTGTCTCTAGTGGGTTTCCGACTCGAATGAACATGATCGTTTTCTGTCTGGCCCGCAGAAGAAATGATTCTGTGTTTGTAAATGGGATGTCCACGTTATTGACTCCTACGTATCGCCCTTCCCAGTCGATTCTACCTTTACTTTCTCCGATTCTTTCATGACCGAGGATTGCGTCAAATTCAACAGGGAAGTCGTCCGGGACAACATTGAATGTTATGGACTGGTCATGAATTGCGATGTTAATTTGTCCGAGTGTTCTGGGTCTATCGATGATCGAAATTCCGTATAATTCGTAAATTATGAGATCGTTTATGAGATTTGGGTGACGAATATTTTCGATTTTGATCAAATTTAATTGTGAGCCTGAGTCTGCGAGAAATAATGTTTGCGTTTTCTTGAGATCTTCTGATTCAATGCTAATTGTGGGTGAGTGGTAGTTATTCGTTCGTGTCCTCAGGTTACAAGAAGCTCGGAGGATTTTTTGTTTCGTTTCCGATTTTACTGTGTCTGGCATCCTTGGGTGTTTGGGTCCGTCGAGACGCCTGGTCGAGGGGTCGTTGACTCGTTTCCCGGCTGTTTTCCGGCTCGAGCCTCTTCTTTTCTCCCATTATTATATGCTCGTTTACGGCATTGATTTATGAAGTGGCCCGGTTTTTTACAATAGTTGCATGATATGTTACTTCTATTTGTAGCATCTTTTGGTGAATTGTCTTTCGCCAGAAGGTAGCAATCATTTGTTGTGTGGTTTGTTTTTTTGCAATAATTGCAGAATTTGCTCGGATTTGCACGAAAGGTTGAGCTTCCGGGTTTGTTTTCGTTTTGACTATTTGATTTGTTGAAAGGTTGAATTGGTAGGCAAGTCGATTGCGTGTTTTTTGGGTCGATTGGTCCTAAAATTTTTTCGATATCCGTTGCTTGTTTGAAAATGCTTTCGAGATTTGGGTACCGTTTGCATGCTATATGGGGGCGATAGGCGGCGTTAAGACCTCTTCGAAATTGATCAGTCGCTATGTCTTCCGCGAAAATTTTCGCTCCTTCGATGGAACGTAAGTTCGAATTCTCGATGGCTTGGTTTGTCTTTTTCAAGTGAGTGTTTAGTCTACTGTAGAAGCTGAGTACCGTTTCTTTATCTTTTTGGGGAAATGTGCGCATCTCCGTGACCCAGGTGAGAGAGGGTTTAGAAGGGATAAATTTTCGTTTTAGGATGTCTGTGAACTCATCGATTGTTGTTATTGTAAAGCTTTCGAGACTATCGCAAGCGATTCCTTTGCATTTACTCTTTAAGAGTGTGACTATTAATCGTTCGCCTACAGCTGGGATGAATTCTTTCGCGTTATCGCAATAGCTCAAAAAATTGTTTAACGAACATGTTTTGGGCGTCCCATCGAACTCGGGTAAATATCTTGTGAAATCTCGATAAATAGCGTGTAGTGGATATACGTGGGTCATTTGACAAGTACCTAGCCTCACCGCTAGATGGTGCCACTATTGCAAGAGAAATACACTATAGTGTAGTACCGTCTTGTAGACGGCTACTGACAAAATTTCAGCCGGATCGGACTTGTAGTTCTCTTTTGAGAGCGTGTGAAAGCAAGTGTGTCCGTTGATTTTTGAAAGAATAATCGCAATCCAAAAAGTTTTTGCGTCGTTACGTGACCGTCGACGAAACATGGATTCACTGGTATACTCCATAGACCAAGGAGCAGTCAAAACAGTGGACCTTACCCGGTGAACCTGCTCCAAAGAAGGCGAAGACGGTCCCGTCGGCTGGAAAGGTGATGGCCACTGTTTTCTGAGATTCTCAAGGTGTGATTTTTATTGACTACCTGGAGAAGGGCAAGACGGTCACGGGACAATACTACGCCGAACTATTGAGCCGATTTAACGCCGTGTTAAAAGAAAAACGGCCCCATTTGTCGAGAAAGAAAGCGCTTTTCCACCACGATAATGCACCGGCTCACACCTCCGCGCTCGCCACGGCTAAATTGGTCGAATTACGCTATGGACTGCTGCCCCATCCACCGTATTCTCCAGATTTGGCTCCGTGCGACTTTTTTTTGTTTCCGAATCTAAAAAATTCACTCGCCGGGAAGAAATTCCACTCCAATAACGAAATAATCGCCGCCACGGAGGCCTATTTTGCAGACCAAGAGATAACATTTTTTTCAACGGGGTTAAAAAAATTGGAACACCGCTGGGCCAAGTGTATTCAACTAAAAGGAGACGACATTGAAAAATAAATTTTATTTTTAGCAAAATTTTGGTGTTTTCATTTGTAGGCTAGGTACTTATCAAATGACCCACGTATATTATTTTCAAAAGACGCTTGATAATAGTTATGCGCATTCGGTGGTGGAATCGTTGTCTGTGATGTGTAGATTTGACTCTGTTGAGCTGGGTGATGGGCATCCGAAGTCTCCATTTGGATTGGTGTAGACATTATGAGTTTATGACTTACTCAGTGATGATCTTGTGGCTCGCTCGTGCCAATGATGTTTGATTGCAGCCAAGTGGCGTTAGACTACTTGACTTGTCGTGAGGTGCAGCTGGTGTTTTGACCTGCAGTCCGGGTGTGCGTCGCTGGCTCGGGTCTGCTCGTCGGCCTTGCGTCCCTCGTCAATTTATGGCTTTGCGTCCCTTGTGTTGATCTCGGTGCGACGTTGGTGTGGAGCACTTGTTCGTTTCACACGGAAGAGAGTCCTATTATTTTATTTTTATTTTTACACGATAGTTTATTCCGCGTTCGTGATCCGTTTTTTACCGACGCCGGATTGATTGTCACCAGTATTATGACCGATAAATAGTCTCTTTGTTTTTCCGCTGCCACCAGTTTTATTACTGATGTGTAACTTATTTGAATGTTTTTTCTTTTTTTTCGCTGCCACCAGTTTTATAACCGATGGCGTCTTAAAAGATTTATTTCGTTTTTTTTCCGCTGCCACCAGTTTTATTAACCGATGGGGTTTTTATTAAAAGTTTTTT
Source organism: Ophion obscuratus (assembly GCA_964007375.1). NCBI lineage: Eukaryota > Metazoa > Arthropoda > Insecta > Hymenoptera > Ichneumonidae > Ophion > Ophion obscuratus. The sequence goes on along the minus strand of OZ023316.1, from coordinate 15,555,150 downwards.
TTTCCGCTGCCACCAGTTTTATAACCGATGGTGTCTTAAAAGATTTATTTCGTTTTTTCCCGCTGCCACCAGTTTTATTGTATACTAAACTGTTACGTCCCGGAGGGTGATTGAGGTGGGACTCGCGAGGTTGCCGATTTAGAGCGCGAAAGTTCGAATTGAATTAGATTGCGCAGTGAATCTTTGTTTGGCTTCCGCGTGAGTTCCGAACACAGTTTAATAACAATTTGGATTGAGACGAATTTGAGGTGCGTGATTCTGGTAAGAGAGTTGGATCCGCCCGATGGATTGATCGTTGATCAAATAAATGTTCAGACACGTAGATTTTGTCGTATTTCACGTAGTTCACGTTTATTACGTTTAACTCTTACAAACTTATAATTTCGGTACAAACATAGTTAAGCGTACAATGATTACACGGAAACGGAGAGCGAAAGGGTTTAGCCTTGTAAGTCGACTGTTCAGTTCGGAGTTCGGATACAGAGTGTCTGCTCCTTCGTGATATGAAAATTCGGAAAGTCTGGTTGTAGGGGAAGGAGCTTTTTTGGAGGAATGCATTTTCGGATCAGAGCTTCTTAGTGATTGGTTAATCAATCGTGAGAATGTACGCTGCCTTACGTGATAGGTCGGCGTCATGCGTGGGAATAGTTTTGTTCGACTACTTATTAGGTCATCGCTATGGTGAATGCAGCCATTGTTCTATGTCCGAGGATCGGGTTAAACGACCGAGGTTTCGTGGGTCTTGCGATATGAGCGGGTGACGTGTTCTCGCGCAAGCGAGTTTTCCTCGTGGGATTGTTTGGGTCTTAGGACAAGGCAGGATTGTGGCGTAGTTCGGTCCCTGCATTTTGTTCGAGTGCTCTAGGCATAGGGTTTCTCTTCCAAAGCTGCGAGTACGCTCCTCTTGTAAATTCGTCTATCGTTGGCTATGTTTGTTCGTGGGGGACTACGTGCGACGGTTTCGCTTTTGGTCTTGCGGTACGTTTCGGCTATCGCTCGCTTAGCGTTAAAGAAATATAGGTTTTTGGTCGATGAGTGAGGGTGCTGCTATCGTGCGTATTTACCATCGTGGTTTCAAAAAGAGGGAGAAAAAAAAGTGAAGGCTGGGACGTAACACAATTTTACTAATACCGTCTTTTGTGATGCCATCGATCCCATACACATAGATCGTCAAACCATTAAATTCCTCAAATTTCTCAATCATCGATGTGCTCATCGGAAAATTCAAGCCTTCGTATTTGAGCACTTCTCTATAATGAGGATAAGAACTCTTACGTTCGGGATGTATCCTCGGTGGTGGTTGGGGAGAGAGCTACGGTGACGGGCCCGAGAAAACAATAAGGGTCATTGTTTTTGAATATTGACGACGACGGCCCGTTTCATCTGTACATCCCCTCGGGAGACGCGTGTAGGTGGATAAGCTCCTTCGCGGTGGTTCGTACTTGTTAATTTTCACAATTAGATGGGAGATTTCGCGTAACGTCCAACCCGACTCTTTTTCCTGAAAGTCCTCGATTTTGGCGGAGAGTTTTGCTTGGACGCACTCGATGAACCACTCGGCAATATCGCTCGATGGTAGAATGACCGCGTTCCTCCTCAATGATTTTATTCACCTTCATGAGGTGAAATTTGCACGCCAAGGTCACGTTCACGTTGTCCTCCTCGCGCACGATTTTGTCCAGTTTTGAAAACACCACGCGCATCGCATCTTCGAGGAAACTCTGCAACATCTTTGTGCTCGAAATTCACAATCCAGCCTGTCTTTATTCGATTTTTGACTCGAGATCGACCCACTCTATATTTTCGCAAGCATCACTCACACCAGCACCGCTTACACCTGCGCTGCTTACACTTGCTCCACGCACGATTTTTTCCCTCAGCGACAACAATTTCGCTATTGTCGATTGTATTTTCAGTTTTTGACCGACGTCGAGCCCCGGTTTTTTCAACGTTTGCCCCAAAAGTTTGACGTGCACCTCACAGAACTTTTGCCACTTATCCACGTGAGAGAAATTGTTCCTCGCACCGCTCAACTTGTCGATAATTTTATCGCAATCGCCCATGGTCCAGACTGCTCGATGAATCAAATACCGAAGGAGAACGGCTCACCAATATATATTTAAGAAAAAAAACTATACAACCTCGCACGCGCGTCTGTGCTTGTGTTCGTGTGTTCGTGTGTGTGTGTGTGTGTGTGTGTGTGTGTGTGTGTGTGTGTGTGTGTGTGTGTGTGTGTGTATGTGCTGGCACGCGCTCGAACGCCGAGTTTGTATACACAAGATCGAGTTCCAAACAGCGAGACGTTGGGCGCTCTTTCTCATGCTTTCCAATCTTGAACACAGGATGATTTGTTCTTGAAATACTTTACTAGTATCCTTCATTATGCATCCATATCTTCAGAGTCCACCTCCAAAGTTTCAATAACTAGATAATTTTTCATACTTAGTATGTGAGCTAGCTGTTCTCGATTTTCATGACCCTTAACGTATCCGATAAACTTTCCACCGATGTAGGCTATGCAGACATTTCTTTTGTACGCTGCTGCCAACATCAGCTGGAATGTTGCTGAATTCGCGAATTTCAGGCTGTGACATTTGCCACCGCGATAGACCATGCATAGATCTCCTCTATCCGCTGCTGCCAACATGCTCTCGAATGTTATCGAATCAGCCTCAAGCGCCTTGATGATCGTTCCGGATAGAAACACGCTGAATTCGTTGTGAATGTCGACGACGTGCTTTTTGCCAAATTTAGTGTTGACCGCCCGTATGTTGGTGATGATATAATCCGACTCGGGTGACAACTCTCTGAGCTTCGTCGTCGGCAGAAAATCGCCAATTTTACCAATTTTATCGATGAACTCCATTGTTTCACTCGTGTGCACGTAGTTCTTTCTCATGTGTGCGTCCGATCTTGAATCGCAAGATTATATACTCCTTACCACTCCCCCCTCCCCCACCCCCCCGCGTTGAGGGCACGAGGGTCCGAGCGCGGAAAAATGACACGCGTCCGATGACTCGCCCCCCTCCCCGCAAAATGTTTAAAAAATATAATTCGTAGAAATCTGACGAAATCCCGCCGCCATATTGACGCTATCCAATGTCACCGGTGCCGATGATAAATTCTCGGAAAATACGGACTCACTATCCACAAAAATGTTTAAAACAATTTCTGAGAAATCGGACCCCCCACTCTTCCTCCCATCACCCCCTCTCCCCGCGGGAGGGGAGGGGAACTCCCTTTTACTACAAACCACTTCGACTCTTTGTCAGTCGTTGCGCGGCATCGCTAGGAGTCGGACGTGTGTCCCGTGTTCCCCCCCCCCCGCCCCCTTCCACCGAATTCCATTCAAGGCGAAGGGGGACTTACCACCGTCGGTCGGTAAGCAGGTGACCTCCACCATCGGTCGGTAAGCAGGTGAGCCTCACCATCGGCCAGTAAGCAGTGCAGCCCTACCATCGGTCGGTAAGTAGAAACATCGACAGTCGATCATGATACCGAAACGGAATCGAAACCCAACCCGACCATCCGCCGATAAGTTGGGAATCAACCTATTTTGGTTCGTTTCTCAACTAAGTCGGTAAATGTCGGTAGTAGGAATTTTGATTTCGTTTCGGTATCATTACACTACTAATTACATTTGTAATCCAATTATATTTTTTATTTAATTACAATTGTAATTCACTTACTTTTGTGATTACGTGGTTACTTTTTTAAATTAATTACATTTATAGTTTGATCGCACACGTTCTTCGATAAACGTGAGATCGTATATTTAATATTATTTTTGACGCCGATTCAAACACAGGAATAATTCTGGAGAATAAGGGAAACTTGGGTCGCCCCGACAGCGATGGCACACTGGAATACTCGTTACGTTTTACTAAAATGTTTATTAAGTGTCTACGCGTGGATCACACGACGGATGAAGACGCGGGTTACGCGAGGTTTTCATATTAACCCCAACTTGGCGGTAGCGCAAGTTGCGTGAATTATTGAAATTTCGTATAAAGGACGAAATACGAGATTGAGTAGCGCGAGATTATCTTTGCTATTCGACGCTCGGAGGATTACTGAATTTTCGGTAAGAACGCGCGTATTACCGGGTGCGAAGATCGCGAGGGCCGAAGGGTAATTCGGGAGTACACAATCGCGCTTGTTTTTGCGTACGTACGTCATAATCCGTCGCGAAGAGCCGGGACTACAATCGCGCATAGCAACCGGAATTTGTAAAGACTTTAAATTTAATATTTAAAAATATGCTACATTGATGGAAATTCGAACAGAGTTTAAATTATTTGATGATGATGTGAGTAAATGTGCAAAAGACTGTCTGGATGAGGATTGTGCCTGCGCCTTAGAGACCGGTTGTGAGCGGGTGTGCATAACCGAATGTGGATGTGATTATGCCTCTCTGAATTCCTGTGTGTGCGCCTAGATAGGTGACTGTGTGAGTAACAAGGTGAGTGACTGTGCATGTTTGCAGTGAGCGTTGGAACTGGTGTGAAACGTGGTATCGTCTACTTTGTGGGGAGAGATAAGGGCAAAATGGACAGTAGAGCAAAACGGGCACCTCGGCTGAATACGGGAATAGTGGGGGAAACTGGCACTGTCACGCCGGGAGGCAAATTGATCTCCGACGTGACCAAGGACTCACACGGTCCCTTACGAAACCGCGTGCACCAAAATATGCTCGATAAGCATATTCTTATTCCTCGACATATTTCCAAAGGTACTCTATAGTTAAGATACCGCTCATTAATAGAACCTGAGCGTCGCACACTCTCTCCATGCGGCCTCCCCTTTTTTGTCTATTCGACGGCCGTATCGGACACTGGGCGCAACTTCTCAGAAAAGCCACAAAACAAAAACACGTACCGCACCTTTAGCGCAACGTCAGTAAGGCCCCGGAAAACTCCCAACGGGCCGATCGTAAAATTAAGTAGCACAGGAAAAGAATTCGTATGCGGAGAATGCAAATGCACTCTCCTCCATAAAAACCTCCCACCAGATACAGGTTCATGCGTCCGTTACGTATGATATGGATGACTACTTCTATTCCCAAATTAAATGAGGTCAATACCCTATCTCTCCCACTCTATGAATTCGAGAGGCCAGGAAATTACATATAAAGAAAGCATACCAGCACTTCAAGATCTTCAGTCGCTTCAGTAGTCTTCAAGCATTTCGAGCACTTCAGGGCAGTTCAGGGCAGTTCGTTCATTCCAAAAGTCTACCGCGCAGTCTACCGTTGTTATCTACCAAAGACAATCTATTGAAGTCACTCTATAAGTCTATCAGTCCACGACGATCTCCTAATTTTTTATCTACGTTTAAAGTCCTTAATCGAATTAGTCGCGTTCATACCGTCGAACCTAAAAAAGAATCAGTGTACTCGAAAATTATACGCGTGCCACCGATACCATCTGCGACCGTCTCTGGCCCACTAGCGAAGGCCCTAAATTTTACGACCGACACCCGCCACCTGAACGACAGGGTCGACACCGAACGAAATCATCAATGTAAGCGAACCACATTTTTACACTCTTTATACTCGAGCGTTAATAGAATTAGCCAAATTGGCTGATTTCAATAAATCAACTGTTAATGAGAAACGGGTTATTTCCAAATAATCGGATTATTTCCATAAATTCCTTAAAAATCCTTCCTTCCTCCAGCACATCCTCTTTTTACCCTCATCCCGTGCTATTGCGCTAGGCGTAGGCAAGAAAGAGGGAACCACACTTTATATGCCCACGTCCCCTCCGAACGTGACAGCACCTAGCCTAAACATAATAATTTTGTTTTAAGGGGCTACATGGGTTTGGAAGCCAACAAAAAAATATTTTCTCTATTTAAAAAAATATAATATTTAAACGATTTTATTTAAAGAGTTAAGCATATAAAAGAGCAAGATTTCAACAATACTTAGAAAAAAATTGATTAACACATTAACGCCCAAGAATCGCGATTTTTTCCTTCATTTTCAAGCCAGATTTTTATTATATAAAAAAAATCATAAAAAATGAAGAGATACGTTCCCTGGTATTTTCGGGGGTGCTCTTTCAGAATCTGGGGTCAAAATCGGGTTTTGTCCATTAGGAAAAAAATATGGCGGCTTTTAAACAAAAAAAAAACAGGAAAAATCGATGACACTTTTTTTCAAAATTTTTTTTTTACCTCGAAGCCGTTGAAAAGCCCGGTTTTTTTTCAACCATGGGTGCATAGAATAGTGACGATTGAACAATCAATTTTTTAAATTCGTCGTTCTCAACATTTTCACCCCCAAAATGGCGCTTTTCACCCCCTGAGTGACAAGAAAAATTTCACGCTCGGTGTCCCAAATGAAAAGTAGTTGGATTTGGACGAAAATTGGTACTCGGAGGTTCTTGAGGTCGCTGATTACGATACTGTTCTCAAGATTCCGAAATTCAAAATGGCCGATCCAATATGGCGGACACAAATGCGAAAGTTCATTTGAATTGGATAAAACGTTGCCCTCGGGGGTTTTCGAGCTCGCTGATTATGATTCTGCTCTCAAAATTCCGAAATTAAAAATGGCGGATGCAATATGACGGACACAAATGCAAAAGTTCATTTGAATTGGATAAAACGTGGCATTCGGGGTTTTTCGAGGTCGCTGATTATGATTCTGCTCTCAAAATTCCGAAATTCAAAATGGCGGATACAATGTGGCGGACACAAATGCAAAAGTTCATTTGAATTGGATAAAACGTGGCACTCGGGGGTTTTCGAGGTCGCTGATTATGATTCTGCTCTCAAAATTCCGAAATAAAAAATGGCGGATCCAATATGGCGGACAAAAATGCAAAAGTTCAATTGTATCGGATGGAATGTGGCACTCGGGGATTTGCGAGGTCGCTGATTATGATTCTGCTCTCAAAATTCCGAAAATAAAAATGGCAGATCCAATATGGCGGACACAAATGCAAAAGTTCATTTGAATTGGATAAAACGTGGCACTCGGGGGTTTTCGAGGTCGCTGATTATGATTCTGCTCTCAAAATTTGAAAGCCTTTGGGAGCAGAATTATAATAAGCGACCTAGAAAACCCTCGAGTGCCACATTTTATCCAATTCAAATGAACTTTTGCATTTGTGTCCGCCATATTGCATCCGCCATTTTGAATTTCGGAATTTTGGGAGCAGAATCATAATCAGCGACCTCGAAAACCCCCGAGTGCCACGTTTTATCCAATTCAAATGAAATTTTGCATTTGTGTCCGCCATATTGGATCGTCATTTTGAATTTCGGAATTTTGAGAGCAGAATCATAATCAGCGACCTCGAAAACCCCCGAGTGCCACGTTTTATTAAATACAAATGAACTTTTGCATTTGTGTCCGCCATATTGGATCCGCCATTTTTAATTTCGGAATTTTGAGAGCAGAATCATAATCAGCGACCTCGAAAACCTCCGAGTACCATGTTTTATCCAATTCAAATGAACTTTTGCATTTGTGTCCGCCATATTGGATCCGCCATTTTTAATTTCGGAATTTTGAGAGCAGAATCATAACCAGCGACCACGAAAACCCCCGACTGCCACGTTTTATCCAATTCAAATGAACTTTTGCATTTGTGTCCGCCATATTGGATCGGCCATTTTGAATTTCGAAATTTTGAGAACAGTATCGTAATCAGCGACCTCAAAAACCTCCGAGTACCAATTTTCGTCCAAATCCAACTACTTTTCATTTGGGACACCGAGCGTGAAATTTTTCGTGTCACTCAGGGGGTGAAAAACGCCATTTTGGGGGTGAAAATGTTGACAACGACGAATTTAAAAAATTGATTGTTCAATCGTCACTATTCTATGTACCCATGGTTGAAAAAAAACCGGACGTTTCAACGGCTTCGAGGTGAAAAAAAATTTTGAAAAAAAAGTGTCATCGATTTTTCCTGTTTTTTGTTTGTTTAAAAGCCGCCATATTTTTTTTCCTAATGGACAAAACCAGATTTTGAACCCAGATTCTGAAAGAGCACGTCCGAAAATACTAGGGAACGTATCTCTTCATTTTTTATGATTTTTTTTTATATAATAACAATCTAGCTTGAAAATGAAGGAAATAATCGCGATTCTTGGGCGTTAAGGAGTAAGGCCACTGTAACGGCCCAAAAAAAGGTTTTTTCCCTAATTTTTTGCTCCCGAAATTGAAGGTATTTGAAAAAAAACTTTTAATGGTGTTATCGGGCATACATTAAACTTTATTATAAAATTTTTTTACAGTAAAAAAAAAAACAAAATGGCGGTTCCACAGCTATCTTCCCGGGACATGTTTTGCTTCCAGGGCTCCGCGGCACGCAGCACCACTGGTGCACTTTTGAATCTAGAACAACAAAAAAACCATTAATCTAGAGGGCTGTAGCTAGAGAATGTCGATCGGATTTTAAAAAGTATCAATTTTTGTAGATTTGGCGTGCGTTTGAAAAAAAAAATTGATTTTTGACGAAAAAAACGGCAAGTTTTTTGTTAATAAAAAATCAATAAATAAAGTTCTTGAAAATTCCGATCGACATTCTCAAGATAATGTAAATGTTCACATCTGGTTAAAATTTCAAGTAAAAAAAATGAAAATTGTTCGAGTTATGCTGCGTGCCATTTTGAAAAACCATGTTTCGAGAAAAACGCGTTTAAAGTTTTGTGAATAGTTTTTTATTGGAAAAAATTTTAAAAAGAAGTTAAAAGGATTTAAACTATTTTTAAACTAGAGGGTTTAAACTATTTTTTAAGCCAATAAAAAAAATCGATTTTTCAACAAATTTACAGTGGCCTTACCCCTTAATGGGTTAAAAAATTTGGGAAATTCAGCTAATGGGACCTAGTTTCCGGAGACCCCTAAAAACCTGTGGACACGATTTCTCAAAAACTAATGCACCGATCTTATTGAACTTTTGCACACTTCTTCAAAATAGCATTGACTAGTGATTGGACGAAGGATTTTTTTAAACATTGATATATGCATTTTTGGCAGCATTGTATGCAAAATAGTTCAATTTTAGGTACAATTTACACTACGTATAGCCTTGTAGAATTAGTAGCAATCTAAATAAAAAACCTTCATTCAATCACTAGTCAATGCTATTTTGAAGAAGTGTGCAAAATCCAATAAGAGAGGTGCATTAATGTAATTAAATTACAATTGTCATTCAATTACAAATGTAATTGAATTACAATTGTTATTTAATGCTCAATGTAATTCTTAATTTAACGGAGTCCAATTACCCATTAAGCGTGTAATGTGTAATTAAATCTTGTTTCAATTATCTATTACCCGTTCGATGAGTAATTAATGTGAGGTTCAATTACACATTACTGGGATAATCTATAATTGAATTTTATTCGATTACATTGTTGCCCATCTCTGCTCGACAACCGTGAACAAATCTACGTCAGGAGGGAAAAGAAGGCAAGTCTCTTTGTAATGCTTTTAGTTGTAGTAATTGAAGCCAGACTCATTTAATTTCAGATTAAATAATGCTACGTTTTTTTGCGCATTGTAGTCCGGCTAATTTCTATACTGACTAAATACTGTTACGGATTCACGAAAAAGTTTTTGTTCTTATCTACGTGAATGACACGCGTAAGTAATGTTCCGGCTGAAAACTGTATCCCCTGTAGAGTGGCTTATTCTATCATTGTTCTATATATGCATGTTATGAATAATATACTGTATGCAATGATTCGAAACGATTATCAGTGGTCTTCTCCAGCTTCATCATAAACTGCACGATAATGACTTATTCTTATCATTAAATTTCAGTGTGCACAATATGGTCAACGTTTGCGCAGTACCAGGCTACCGGACTGGGCTTCACAAAGACCGCAATGCGCGTAGTGCATTAGGAATGCGCCAACTTACAGTGGTTCGGACACCTAAGGTGAATATATTTTCGAGATGAGTCAAAATCAATTGCTAAGGTTATAAAAGGCTGATAAAGTATCCGAACGTGCATAGTTTGAAACGTGAGGTACTTTCATAGTGCATAAGCAAGCTCCGTGAGTGGAGGTGAGCACTCAACTGTAGGCTGGACATCAAGCATTTCGTTTGTGAACTACCCTTTGATGAGGCGTACATTAAAAAATACAACACGACTGTGCTACGTAGCGGGTAAGTTCATAGCATACCTCGCATCGTATGGCACCTGACCCACGATGTAATACCAAAGTCTCGAAATCCGGATTGTGCAGTAAGCATTTAAAACTTTTGTAAGACTTCTTATGGGCCCAAAAAGCAACAGTAGGTACTATTAGAATTCTGAATCAATCTTATTTTCGTTAAAAAACTGTTTTCATATTGTTGAACGAATACGACGAGAACCGTAAGGAGGGTTAAGGCGTATTCCAACAATGAGGCGGCAGTGGAGGACAAAACAAAAAAACTCTTTTACAAATAACCATATTTATTTTTATCTTAACAAGGTAAGGAGAAGAACAAAAAAATAAAGTCATTTTAATGAAATTAGAAAAACAAATTATATATGTATTGGTAGGTGCAAAAATAACCGATTAAATATCTACGAGCTAGCTGCGTTTAAGGGGGAAGGAGAGAAGAAATTTCGGGGGAGAAAGGTACCACCTTTCGCGGTTAAGAAAGGAATACCACCTTTCGCGGTTAAGAAAGGAATACCACCTTTCGGCGGTAGGGTGGATATCACCTTTCGGCGATAGGGAGGGATACCACCTTTGGCGATAGGGAGGGATACCACTTTTCGGTGATAGGGAGGGATACCACCTTTCGGCGGTAGGGAGGGATACCACCTTTCGGCGATAGGGAGGGATACCACCTTTCGGCGATGGGGAGGGATACCACCTTTCGGCGGTAGGGAGGGATACCACCTTGCGGCGATAGGGAGGGATACCACGTTTCGGCGATAGGGAGGGATACCACCTTTCGGCGGTAGGGAGGGCACCTTTCGGCGGTAGGGAGGGCACCTTTCGGCGGTAGGGAGGGATACCACCTTTCGGCGGTAGGGAGGGATACCACCTTTCGGCCGTAGGGTGGATACCACCTTTCGGCGGTAGGGTGGATACCACCTTTCGGCGGTAGGAGACCACCTTTCGGCGGTCGGAAGAGGAATTTCGAGGTTAGGGAGTTTTGCTAGCGCTGGGAGGATTCGCCCGCAAAGATTCAGGATATGTTTAGGCTAAATTCACATGACCGCGCGGTAGTAACGTTCACATGAGCGCGCGGTACCGCGCGTCCATGTGAACATAGCCATATACCGGCTTGCAGATCTTGTGTCGCGCGGCGTCGAGAACTGCGCGAGGGGAATACCACCTTTCGGCGATAGGGAGGGATATCACCTTTCGGCGGTAGGAAGGGATACCACCTTTCGGCGGTAGGGAGGGATACCACCTTGCGGCGGTAGGGGAATACCACCTTTCAGCGATAGGCAGGGATACCACCTTTCGGCGGTAGGGAGCAATACCACTTTTCGGCGATAGGGAGGGATACCACCTTTCGGCGATAGGGAGGGATACCACCTTTCGGCGGTAGGAAGGGATACCACCTTTCGGCGATAGGGAGGGATACCACGTTTCGGAGGTAGGGAGGGATACCACCTTTCGACGGTAGGGAGGAATACCACCTTTCGGCGGTAGGGTGGATACCACCTTTCGGCGGTAGGAGACCACCTTTCGGCGGTCGGAAGAGGAATTTCGAGGTTAGGGAGTTTGGCTAGCGCTGGGAGGATTCGCTCGCAAAGATTCAGGATATGTTTAGGCTTAAGTTCACATGACCGCGCGGTGCCGCGCGGTAGTAACGGTCACTTGAGCGCGCGGTACCGCGCGGTAGTATCGTTCACATGAGCGCGCGGTACCGCGCGTCCATGTGAACATACCCAGGTAGCAATTTGAAAATAGTTGTCTATTAGTTGTCCAAATGGGTACCAAATGTCCGTTTGAAAGTTACCTATAAGTTATCATGTTTCCAACAGTTATCTTTTTGGATGGTTGTTGACTTTAAGATAACTTCCGGGCGGACATTTGGCATCCTTTTAGTCGACTTTTGGACAACTTTTTGAAAATTGCTACCTGGGTAGCCATATACCGGCTTGCAGATCTTGTGTCGCGCGGCGTCGGGAACTGCGCGGTGTCGCGCGGTCAAGTAAACATATTCATACAGGCCCGCAGATCTTGTACCGCGCGACAGCGCGCGGTACAAGAGGAGCGTCGAGAACCGCGCGGTTCCCGCGCGTGCATGTAGACGCTAACTTTGTTTTCATTGAATTTTGTACCGCGCGGTGAGCCGTTCGCGCGGTGCCGCGCGTCCATGTGAACATAGCGTCAGGCTCTCGGACTTCGCGTCTCGCCTTTTATACCCGTCGGCGGGATTCCAGCAAGTTCCAGCGGCGTCGGGTAGATAAGAGCTCGGCTTGAGCCACGGGGCGCTTGCGCCGTGGACAAGTTTTCAAATCGGGTTCGATGAAACCCCGCCGGCAGCGCATGTGTCACGAAGTGCTAAATTCCCGGCGTCGGCACGACGAAGACGCGTTCCGAGTTCACGGCGTTAACCTCGGAACGCGTTTAACAGTTTGCGTAGAGAAAAGTGTATTTTTACTTCCACAGGTAAGTATAGTGCAATTGTTGCTAATGCGTGTAATGTGTAGGTAATATTGTAGTTAATTGTCCCCTTTTAATCTTTCAGGCATTATTTTCTTGCAGGTTTCATCAGCACGCGAGACCTCACGCCCGGCCGGTAAGTGTCACTCTTGGTGTCTTTAAAATGTTTTGTTTCTCATATTATTGTTATTACCTTTTGATATATTATTATTAAAGTTAATTAACTTCATTATTACTTGTTTTTCTAATTCCTTATTTTGGTGATCTACAGCGTCTCGACATAGGATCGACGGAGGCCTGAGACCTGGCGCGCCGAAGTCAGCGTAAGAGGTAAGAATTCAATTAAATGCAATTTGTATCATCTAAATCAGTTGTTCGGTGATTACTCATTAATTTTTACTTTTTACAGGGAGACGCCGGATACCCAACGGTGAGTATTTCTTCGCTACGCTAAGGATCCGAGGGACAGCGCAGGACTGAGATCTGATGTGCCGCAAGAGGTAAGATTTCTTAGATCTATTATTTGGTCTATTTTCTTAATACTATAATGTAGTTTAAATAATAAAGCGTAATTATAACTAGATTGTCTTTTTACAGGACAGCGCTGGAAGACCGACGGAGGAACTTCCTTCGCCAAGGTAAGAACAAGGAACACTGGTGTTCCTCGTTCCATATTTTAACGTATTTGTGTTTGTGTAGTGTGGTTTATGAATTTTCAATGTTGTGTTTGTTTTTTGTTACAGGTTAAGAAGGTGCAGGGACGAAGACGACGGCCAAAAATTTAGGTGTACGCCAAAGTAGTTTACAACAATATAAACTAAATTATTTCACATCAGAACTATGGCTGTGTCAACGAAACGGTACAAGAGAATGCTCAAGTTCACGCTACGGAGAGAGAACCTCACCCTGGACATATTGAAAGCGAGAACACATTTTTGTCACTGCTTCCCTCGACGCCAGCAATAGAGGAGACTGTATCGGCAAATCGCATCGTGGCTACTACTGTCTTCACAGCGAACATGCTGCAGGACGAATTAAAGACAGCCCTATTACCGGGGTTATGGGCATGGCCTCAGTAATCATCGAAAACGATATTTATTCTTTTCGATCCGTCAAGTCTTTGTCCAAGAATTCACTTAGACGTTTCTTGCGACCTTTCGCTTCAGGTAATTATCTAATTCAATAAACCTAAGACTTGCATGTTCATCCATATCAAAAACAAATTGTTGATAAATATTCTTCTCGTTCTTTCAGACTCGCTCGACTACGGGTGATAAAATTCCGCGTAACGAGAATGCCAAATCTATGACCGATATACGGGCTCACTTCGATATATTACAAAAGGTCTCAATATGCAACGGGACGGGCTTCAACAACAAAAGGTGTTTTTTATTATTTTCTTGTTTTATTTGATTCGATGAAATATTTAAATAATCAGATTGACCGGATCTTCTTTAAAGAAGAAAAGATTTGTCCGTGGCCCTTTTAATGGCATTCGTGATTTATTTTTCATTTTATTTTTATTAATAAAATAAGTACTCACGAAATTTACAAACATGCTTCTTTGGCTCATCCGAATGTGACATACCTTGAACGACACAAATTACATTTACAATAGTTGTCGTCAGAAAATACTGGATTATTTGCAAGATCGGGCGATACGCGAATAATTTGTCTTGGGCGACACGCGAATATTTTGAATAATACCTGCTATTTGTGTATCTTGCTTTCACACATGTATTCACCATATTGGAGCTCTCTGCCGCAAATATGGGACAAGTCAAGATTGAGCCTGCGTTTAAAAAATATCTTACCTAATTTCCAGAAGAACAAATAATGCAATTGTTAGATCCTAGCGAATGTCCCTTCTATCATCTAGGTTTTTTTTGGTTATTCCCAATATCCTCATTTGCCGTCAGAAGCGTATTAAATGTATAAATCTAAGAATAAGACGCGTAACAGCGTTAAACGGAACTTGCGTACGTTCCGCGAGCATATTCAAATCATAGCGATATATACACGATAGCAGCACCGCCACAGTCATTGACTTTTCCTATCACATTGGCTTTCAACAAGAACATGATATCAGGCAAATATTCCACGAAAAGCCGCAGCTCGAATAATCAAACAGGAACTGACTCCAAAACTTTACGCTGGCTATCCGCATGGATACAAAAAGAAGTCTGCATGATTCGACCCGGTAACCAGAGCGAAGCATCAAGACATCCGGACTGTCTAAATCGAACGGTCGCCGCGCTATCGCGAACGACTTAGTGCGAATTTCGACTATACACCTCATGCACGTTCCGTTAACAAGGCGAAATTGCCCCTTCCACCAGCGCCATTATTTCTAAGAAGAGAAACCAAAGATTGTCTCCCACGCAGTCTAAAAATTCGCATGCCAACCAAGAAGGGTCAGTGTGCAAAAGGTCGAAGCAGTCTCCCGTCAACTCGTCAACCACCATCGACTCAAGTTCTTCTATCAAGTCTCAATCCCAGTCTTCCGACAATCTTTATCAAATTCAGAGCTCAGTTTTCCGTCAACCAATATTTCCGTCAATCGAATCACTCCTTATATCAATTCTTAACCCAGAAGTCTAACTCATATCTCCGATTATCCCTCATACGAACCGTCTTCATTTTTCGAGTCACAAAAGTTTTATTTTACACTTGCATAATTTCTATCATCAGTCCGTGAATATCAATCTCAATTCATCGACCTTGCGCGCCGTTCATATTTTTATCTACGCGTAGTGCCCGTCGTAGTAAACACCTCGAGTATACACACGTCCAGCGTAAAATCCTGCGAGCGTCTTACCAGCAATTGTACCAGCGAGCGCACCAGGCCAAGAGCAAAGGCCCTTGTAACGCGAGCGACAACAAATATCCACGCAAGCGAGCGAGCCAGCGACCGAACGTCAAACACAACCAATGTAAGCTAACCATACCTTTTTCTCTTCTGTATTCATTCATCAATATTCAATATTCAACTTGCAATATTCTGCATTCATCGTAGGCCCGATCGCTTTAACCTGTCTAGTAATCTTATAATAAATAACATAGTGTCAATTTTACATCAATTCTGTCGAATTATTCCTCAATACCGAAATATCGCGTCAATTCCTTAATTCTATTCTTTCCCACGCACTACCCCTTTTTACCCTCATCCCGTGCTATTGTGCTAGGCGTAGGCAACAAAGAGGGAAATAAAAATATTATGCTCTCATCCTTTCCGGATGTGACACAATCAACAAAAAATACAATTGATGGGAACGCCAAACCGTTGTATTGCACGTTTGATTTTTTATGAATAATCAACATACGTGCTAAAACATTGCTATTCAAAGTGGTGGGCGTGATGAAATATCAAGAGGGGCGCAGTCAAGGCAAACGGGCAGCACTCCATCGCCCGCGTAAACCGCACGACTCACGGCATCCACGCCGCGCTACTTTCAGATCAGCTAGTCAGCCACATACGTTAGATCGATGGACACACGTGTTCTTTGTTGCGAAAACAAACTGTTAACATTGTCAGGTTATTTATTTTAATTCGTCATGAGCTCGGCGAAAAAACGGAAGTATGATGATGGTTACATTAAATACGGTTTTGTACTTATACAAAAGAATGGTGTCAACCAACCACAGTGTGTTATTTGTTATGAAATATTAAGCAATGATGCCCTGAGACCTTCATGTCTGGAGCGACATTTCTCAACAAAACATAGCGCATTAAAAGACAAGCCGAAGGAGTTTTTTGCTGCAAAGTCTGCAAGTTTAAAACGCATGAAACTGGATAGTACTGTATCCTGTTCTCAATCATCTGAAAAAGCGCTTGAAGCTTCGTATAAAGTATCGCTACTCATCGCTAAGGGAAAAAAAGTCACATTGTTGGAGAAACACTTGTCAAACCAAGCCTATTGAAAGCAGCTGATATCATTCTTGGGCCAGAAAGAAAACGAAAATTAGCACAAATACCGCTCTCTGACAACACTGTGAAACGTCGCATCAATGATATGAGTGAAGATATTACAAATCAAGTCGTGGAAGCCGTGAAAAAATCAAGGTTTTTCGCAATACAATTGGATGAGAGTTCGGATTTTTCCCAATGTTGTCAACTATTAGTTTTCGTAGGATTTATTCAAAACGAAACAATCAAATAGCAGATTACGTCTTCTACAGATTTAACGACAACATCAAGGGCATGTGATATTATGTCAGTAATCTCTGATTTTTTTGACAAATATGAACTAGCATGGCAAAAGTTGATAGGAGTAGGTACAGACAGCGCTTCTGCAATGCTTGGATCTCGCTTAGTATTCGTACACTTGGTCAAAGAAAAAAATCCCAATGTGACTGGAGTTCACTGTTTTCTACATCGCCAACCCTTGGCCGCTAAGCCAGTTCCAGAAGCACTCAACAATGTCTTAAAACTATGCATCAAAACGGTCGATTATGTTAAAAAGAGCGTGTTAAATACTCGAATTTTCGCGGCTCTTTGTGATGATTTAAGAACTGAACATAAATCATTATTATTTCATACGCAAGTGCGCTGGCTCTCTAAAGAAAATATGCTGGCACGATTATTTGATCTTCGAGTTGAAGTAATTCTATTTTTGGAAAATAAAAAACAAACTGATTTGGATGTGGAATTCAGAAAACCAATTGTCCAAGTAGTATTGGCTTATCTATCAGATATATGCGATTCGTTGAATTCATTAAACTTGAAAGGTGGAGACTCGAACATAATTTATCATCGGGATGCCATCTCGGCGTATACTGAGAAATTGCAACTCTGGAAACGTAAAATTTCAGCAAGCAAATATTCCTGTTTTCCTAAATTAGGAGCGCGCTATGAGGAGGTTTTCGAAGATGATGATACTAAGAATAACATATCAAGCCATATGCAGAATCTTACTGATGAATTCAAGCGCTACTTTCCCAACTCGAGTGATAATAACATTTATAAATTGGCGACCGATCCTTTTCATGTCGACATAGACGTGGTGCCAGAAATATTACAAGAGCAAACTTTAGAAATAAAAAATGATTCTGCTGCGCAATATGCCTTTGAGAAGATGGATAAGCCACTATTTTGGGTAAGACATCTCAAAGTTAATCCCGGCATAGCGGAGCAAGCACTGCTTTCCCTTTTTCAAGCACTTATTTGCGCGAACGGGCATTTTCCTCAGTTGTAGCAATAAAAACTAAGTATAGAAGCAAACTCAATGTTAGTGGTGATTTACGTTGTGCACTTTCTCCTATTCAACAAAAAATTGAAAATCTTATAAAAAATATGCGAGTTTATCCGTCTCATTCATTTTGTTTGTTCTTACCTAGCATGTGTAATTTTTTTAAGTAATAAAACCTTGGCAAATGATGTTTTGTTTTAACCCTAATTATCCATTCCAACGGTATTAATGCGAAAGTGAGTATGTGTGTTTGTTCCTATTTACGGTTAGTGGAAGAGGTGGCTTGAAGTTAAAAGACGGGCACAGGATAATTTTTAAGAATTATAAAATCGTGGCAAATGGGGAGGGGGTGTGGTGCAGCGTTTTCATTTTAAGTAGTATGGGGGCGTGGTCGAAAAAGATTTGGGAACCCCTGTACCACTTCCATTACTTTTAGGCGTCATCGTGACTGCAGGGTTTCTGGACGATGATTAAATTTACACGAGGGTGGACCAAATCCCCGTGTATAAGTCCTGTCGCCATTTCTGTTGCAAAATACAGCAAAAAATACGGCGAAGTCGTAATAATGGTTGACGGAGACTTCATCGGGCAAAGTTAATGACGAAATTTAGCCGACATAAATTCGTGCATCTGCAACAAAGGGTACGTTGGAACGTTTATTTGTTTATGTGGAAAAGTTGAGGAATAGTTTGGTTCAGAAACATACAGAAAAAGTTAATCACATCTCTACCACTCGAATGATCACCATAAGCAGATATTCTTTGCACTTACTACAGTGGAAACTTTAAATTGAATAGTAGCATTTTTCTAACGTCTGGTATCAAACTTTATTAGTTAATATCGAGGTTTTATTGATAATTTAATTCCTTTGAAAGTTCACCGTCGATGTCCTCACCTGTGTCGATTAAAAACTTGAAATCGTCATTATTAAGATTATTTAGATCTTTTGAGTTCTTAAATTTAAGAACTCAAGAGCTCTCAATAATCTCAATAATATTAACCTGAAACAAAAAAACCTACTCATGATATGTACCCGCAACATTCAAATCATGTATTTCCTGAAAAAAATATTATTCAATTCGAATATTTAGTACTGATAAATAGTATCGATATATTAACTTCACTTACTTTGCAGGCTAAAAAGTTACTAGTACATGTGAAAAATCTGAAAACTGCATATTAGGTTGTCGCGCAAAAAAAAATAGAAAAGAAGCTCAGTTCCCATCCTAAATGTCTATAGGAGACTATGCGAGCTTGTTTTGCGGCCGCCAGAGTTAAAAAGTCCGTCGGCCGTAGATACACCCTCTAATGGATCTACGAGTTCCCATCAATACGTATTAAAAACCGCCGCTTATACAAACACGTTCGCGACAGACAAATGCTGCCTCTCTTATCGAGAAACGCTTTATAGATATATCCAAAGAATCAGCTCGTTGGCATATGGCTTTCAATCGGCCATTTTTGAATGCTTGAAAGTCAAGGACTCCGAAATGGAGTATTCTCAAAAAGAGGTATGCACATCTTCTAGAATATTACATCTTCTCGATTCCTTTATAGTAATAAGTATCCTAATAAGTAGATTTTTTGTATTCGTAGATTTCCCCAGCCCCTGCGATATTTAATCAACGAATAATCCGAAAACACAAATAATATAAAGAATCTTACATTTGGTAGTTTATCTTTTTAGCGGCTGTTTGCATTACTTTTTCGTTTTATCTCGTACTACTAATCGCAATTTTCTAACACTTGCTATCGAATAATCAAGTGATTTAACATTTTAGGTTCCCTCCTCATCGATGAGATGAAATTGAGTGAAGTCGTATCGTTCAATCCACGATCGTTGGAAATTTTCCGAGCCGTTAGCCTTGGGCAGTACACTCTGGAGGCGAAAAAAAGCACTCGACCAGACCATGCTCTCGTGTTTATGTTTCAACCGTTTTGTGGACCACAGGCCTAAGTCCTCGATTCTTTCCCCAACAAGGATTCCGTTACGAATTATGTACTGCATACATTGATCTTCAAGTGCGTAGGTCTTCTGGGCAATGTAGGATTTCATGTCGATGTAAACACAATGGACGGGGTACAATGAAATCCTGGGGTATGGACAATCGTTGGAATACGAGATGGAAAATTCCACTGTGAATGCCCGTGCAACTCGAACAAGAAGACGTGGATGGTTTCGGATTTCCACACCTTGTTAAATGTTTTCGCAGTGGGTTTATTATGCGCGATTCGTTTCAGGCAAGGATTGATGCATTGTTTCTTTTTCTTGCGTTACCTATCGTCTTTTTAAGACATTACTTACACTTACCTTAGTGTCCCTTTTATCTATATGACGTGAGTACATCTAGTGTAATCCAGTGAATGTATTATATTATTCATTTTATACATCCTCAAATCCCAGATCGTGTTGTGAAGAAAGGGTACTGGAAAGCGCTGCTATTGTACTAACGATATATAAAGCCGAACTTGAAGGTTACTTATATTCTTACACGCATTCATCTCAACCCCGTTAGGTACCAGAAAATGAATGAGGCATTAACTTTTCACGTAGGTTTCCTATTATTGATATTTCTTCCTGTATTTTTTAGTATTGATCATCACTTACATTCAGTTGAGATTATCTTGTTAAGAGAACCCCCACGCAAAGTAGAATTGGAACTATTATTTTCGTCTGATTCTAGTTGTTGTCGCTACCAATTCGGGTTGCTATGAAACTGTATCGTAATGAGTGTTCAAAATTATGCGACTACAAACCCACTCAAATGTCCACTTTAGCTCTATACGGGGACACGTACATCGTTGCTGCTAAGGATTAAGACGATTTTCTTTTTTCTCTGGGTCGATACGTTTTGGTGCGTTTAGTCGCTCCATCTGTTGCCGGTAAAAATTCTAATTGTCGTCGTAAGGCTCTAAAGTGGGATATTTTTATCACAGTTATCAGAACTCGTTCATAAAAAGAAAACGTTGCGTGAGGGCTGGTACGGTCACAAACCAATATTTGTGTAATTCATGAGTACACAAATTTCATTATTGATCAATGATATTTCATCAGCAGAGTAAGTGCTAGACGATTCAGTATTATATCTGGTATTGTAGAGTCGGTACCAAGAACACGACGTTACCGACGGTACCGACGGTACGACGCTAGCGTAACAGCAGCGAGCGGACTCTTCCCCCGACCACGCTGAGTGATACATGTACGAAGCGTTGGGAATAAACGGTTAACTGAAATCATACTTCATAACCTTTCCTGTGTCTGCTAATATTCTTTTCCCCACACGCTTGAACACAACAAATTGGCGACGAGGATGGGATTCGAAGACTTACGCGATTTACGAAATATCTGAACAGTAAAGAACAACCGAAGTGGGTGCATCGTAACACGTGGTTTCACCGAGAGCAACAAGTGCTTCGCCGGAGTTGGTCTTTCCTTTAAGAAAATCGAAGCCCTGTTCAAGTAACCAGTGGAGGAACGGACCAAAAGTGCAGAAAGTGCAAAAAGTGGGTGCATATCGAACGCTAAAAAGACATAATTGCGAAAGCATTTGGCGATCGGTGAAAGACATTGTGCGAGGCCACGTTACAAGACTCCGGGGGGGGGGGGGGGGGAGTTAGGAACAAAGAAAAGATAGATTCAGGCGAGCCCAAGAGCCAGAAGGGGGAGCCACGCAGCAGCGTATAGCACGAGTCTACTACACGGACGAATCCACCATACTAACGAGTCTGGCGCACGGACCCGGCACGTTAAGGGGTACCGGGAACCAAGTCGACGCTCGTAGCCACGATGTCGATAACTACGGCCGCACTTGGGGACACCACGACCACGACCACGACCACGACGATGGGCCAGAGTGTGTTCACTATCGAAACCTTCGATAACTCAAAATTTCAATGGGATCGATGGGTCGAACGCCTGGAGGGGGCGTTCACGATCTTCAACGTACTCGGGGGCCACCGACTGCATTATCTACTCCACTTCATGGAACCGGAGGCGTATGACACCTTGTGTGACAAAGTCGCCCCTGGGAAGCCACTGGAAAAGACGTACGCAGAGGTAGTCACGCTCATGAAGCAATACTACAATCCAGCACCGTTGGAAATCGCGGAAAACTTCCGTTTCCACCAGCGCCGACAACACGAGGGTGAAAACGTCAGGGATTAGTTGGCGGGGTTACAAAAGCTAGCAATGTACTGTAAATTTGGGGCCTTTTTGAACACAGCATTGCGAAATCATTTTGTTTTTGGATTACGTAGCGAAAAGATTCAGAACAGGCTACTCGAAACGAGAGATCTAGACTTAGACAGAGCGTTCGAGATCGCAGTGGGCATGGAGCTTGCCGCCAGAGATGCCGCGGAATTACACCAGAGCGGAGTAGTGCACGCTCTGGGGGTGAAAACGAAAGCAAAAAAATTCGTCAAGTCAGCACAAGAAGCACTCGAGAATAGCTCCACGCCCGCAGCCATGTCGAAAAATACACAGAAAAAATGTTATCGATGCGGTAATTCAAAACATCTCGCACACCATTGTGATAAAATTAATGAAATTTGTTCTTTTTGTAGCTTAAAAGGGCACATCGCGAAGGTGTGCAGAAGAGCCAAAAATGCAGCGCAGGCGCATCAAATTGCGGAGGAGTCAGAGGTGGATGAAATCGTGGCATTGGACGAGCTCACGGTATCGGAAGAAGTCGACATACTAAATACGGAGCATACACAGCATTGAACAAAATTTTTCATCACACTGTTGGTAAACGAAGGTGAAGTTCAGTTCGAGGTCGACAGCGGCGCTACGGTCATGGTAATGAGCCACAAAGAATACTTGAAATGATTCCCAGGTTCAGCCGTCCTTCCAACGTCGCTAAAATTAGTCTCATACTGCAAAATTGTTTTGAAAGTTCTGGGTTTCATAACGGCTAAAGTAATATACAAAGAAAGCGATTTCGAGTTAAACATTTACGTGATAGAAAACGAGCGCGCACCGCTGTTAGGTAGAGAGTGGATTAGGCAGTTGCACCTGGACATATGGGAGGAAGAAGCAACACAAATAGAGGCATTAAACGTCGATGAGTTATTTAAGGGACTAACTAGGGAGTTCCCGATCGCGTTTAAAGAAGGAATCGGGAAGATAGAAGGTATAGCCGCGAGACTGTATCTAAAAGAGGACGCAAGGCCGGTTTTTTCGAAAAGCAAAACAAGTTCCGTTCGCATTGAGACCAAAAATCGAAGAAACGTTGAGTAAATTGGAAAGGGAAGGCGTTTTGACGAAAGTAGACACTTCGGAGTGGGCTACACCGATCGTACCGGTAAAGAAAAAAAACGGTGAGGTCAGAATATGCGGAGATTTAAAAGTAACGATAAACCCGAATCTACACGTGGGCGAACACCCGTTACCGATCGTAGACGAGTTGTTCGCGTCTATGGCGGGTGGGCAAAAGTTTTCTAAAATCGATCTTAATAACGCGTATTTGCACCTCGAGATACATCGCGCGGATCGCCATTTACTAACGCTAAATACACACCGCGGCCTCTACCAAAGTAATCGACTGATGTTCGGCGTCGCATCAGCTCCCGCGATATGGCAAAGGGAGATGGAAAAAATCGTACAGGGAATCCCGGGAACCACGGTTTTCTTAGATGACATTAGAATCACGGGCGAAAACGATGCAGCACATCTAAAGAACCTACGGGAGGTTTTATCGCGGCTGTTGAAGCATAATCTGCACATTAATCTGCACATTAACGCCCAAGAATCGCGATTTTTTCCTTCATGTTCAAGCCAGATTTTTATTATATAAAAAAAATCATAAAAAATGAAGAGATAGGTTCTCTAGTATTTTCGAGGGTGCTCTTTCAGAATCTGAGGTCAAAATCGGGTTTTGTCCATTAGGAAAAAAAATATGGCGGCTTTTAAACAAAAAAAAATAGGAAAAATCGATGACACTTTTTTTTCAAAATTTTTTTTCACCTCGAAGCCGTTGAAAGGTCCGGTTTTTTTTTCAACCATGGGTGCATAGAATAGTGACGATTGAACAATCAATTTTTTAAATTCGTCGTTGTCAACATTTTCACCCCCAAAATGACGCTTTTCACCCCCTGAGTGACACGAAAAATTTCACGCTCGGTGTCCCAAATGAAAAGTAGTTGGATTCGGACGAACATTGGTACTCGGAGGTTTTTGAGGTCGCTGATTACGATTCTGTTCTCAAAATTCCGAAATTCAAAATGGCCGATCCAACATGGCGGACACAAATGCAAAAGTTCATTTGAATTGGATAGAACGTGGCACTCGGGGGTTTTCGAGGTCGCTGATTATGATTCTGCTCTCAAAATTCCGAAATTCAAAATGGCGGATCCAATATGGCGGACACAAATGCAAAAGTTCATTTGGATTGGATAAAACATGGCACTCGGGGGTTTTCGAGGTCGCTGATTATGAATCTGCTCTCAAAATTCCGAAATTAAAAATGGCGGATCCAATATGGCGGACACAAATGCAAAAGTTCATTTGAACTGGATAAAACGTGGCACTCGGGGGCTTTCGAGGTCGCTGATTATGATTCTGCTCTCAAAATTCCGAAATTAAAAATGGCGGATCCAATATGGCGGACACAAATGCAAAAGTTCATTTGAATTGGATAAAACGTGGCACTCGGGGGTTTTCGAGGTCGCTGATTATGATTTTGCTCTCAAAATTCCGAAATTCAAAATGGCGGACACAAATGCAACAGTTCATTTGAATTGGATAAAACGTGACAATCGGGGGTTTTTGAGGTCGCTGATTATGATTCTGCTCTCAAAATTCCGAAATTAAAAATGGCGGATCCAATATGGCGGACACAAATGCAAAAGTTCATTTGAATTGGATAAAACGTGGCACTCGAGGGTTTTCTAGGTCGCTTATTATATTTCTGCTCTCAAAATTCGAAAGCCTTTGGGTATTTAAATACCTGGTATTTTTAGGTATTTGAATACCCAAAGGCTTTCAAATTTTGAGAGCAGAATCATAATCAGCGACCTCGACAACCCCCGAGTGCCACGTTTTATCCAATTCAAATAAACTTTTGCATTTGTGTCCGCCATATTGGATCCGCCATTTTTAATTTCGGAATTTTGAGAGCAGAATCATAATCAGCGACCTCGTAAATCCCTGAGTGCTACATTCCATCCGATACAAATGAACTTTTGCATTTTTGTCCGCCATATTGGATCCGCCATTTTTAATTTCGGAACTTTGGGAGCAGAATCATAATCAGCGACCTCGAAAACCCCCGAGTGCCACGTTTTATCCAATTCAAATGAACTTTTGCATTTGTGTCCGCCATATTGGATCCGCCATTTTTAATTTCGGAATTTTGAGAGCAGAATCACAATCAGCGACCTCGTAAATCCCCGAGTGCCACATTCCATCCGATACAAATGAACTTTTGCATTTTTGTCCGCCATATTGGATCCGCCATTTTTAATTTCGGAACTTTGGGAGCAGAATCATAATCAGCGACCTCGAAAACCCCCGAGTGCCATATTTTATCCAATTCAAATGAACTTTTGCATTTGGGTCCGCCACATTGCACCTGCCTTTTTGAATTTCGGAATTTTGAGAGCAGAATCATAATCAGCGACCTCGAAAACCCCCGAGTGCCAAGTTTTATCCAATTCAAATGAACTTTTGCATTTGTGTCCGCCATGTTGGGTCCGCCATTTTTAATTTCGGAATTTTGAGAGCAGATTCATAATCAGCGACCTCGAAAACCCCCGAGTGCCATGTTTTATCCAATCCAAATGAACTTTTGCATTTGTGTCCGCCATATTGGATCCGCCATTTTGAATTTCGGAATTTTGAGAGCAGAATCATAATCAGCGACCTCGAAAACCCCCGAGTGCCACGTTTTATCCAATTCAAATGAACTTTTGCATTTGTGTCCGCCATATTGGATCGGCCATTTTGAATTTCGGAATTTTGAGAACAGAATCGTAATTAGCGACCTCAAAAACCTCCGAGTACCAATTTTCGTCCAAATCCAACTACTTTTCATTTGGGACACCGAGCGTGAAATTTTTCGTGTCACTCAGGGGATGAATAGCGCCATTTTGGGGGTGAAAATGTTGACAACGACGGATTTCAAAAATTGATTGTTCAATCGTCACTATTCTATGCACCCATGGTTGAAAAAAAACCGGACTTTTCAACGGCTTCGAGGTGAAAAAAAATGTTGAAAAAAAAGTGTCATCGATTTTTCCTGTTTTTTTTTTGTTTAAAAGCCGCCATATTTTTTTTCCTAATGGACAAAACCCGATTTTGACCCCAGATTCTGAAAAAGCACCCCCGAAAATACTAGGGAACGTATCTCTTGATTTTTTATGATTTTTTTTGTATAATAAAAATCTGGCTTGAAATTGAAGGAAAAAAATCGCGATTCTTGGGCGTTAATGGGTTAACAAAATAAATCACAGTTTTTCACAGACGAAATCGAATATTGCGGATACAAAATTAACAGAAACGGCATCCATAAAACCTTAGAGAAGGTAAGCGCGATACAGAATGCCCCGAGACCAGCAGACAAGACGCAAATTCGCGCATTTGTGGGACTAGTTAACTATTACGGACGTTTTTTTCGAAAACTTAAGCACGTTACTTTGCATTAATTGCTACATGACGATGTGGAATTCATATGGACGGACGAATGCGAGCGAGTTTTTTGTGCAGTAAAAGACAGAATACAATCCACGGACTGTTTAGCACATTTCGACGCGCGATTACCGATCGTACTAGCTACCGACGCATCACCGTACGGAGTGGGAGCAGTGCTCTCACACGTGTACGAAAACAAGACAGAACGACCGATACAGTTCGCATCACAGACATTGTCAAAAATCCAACAGAAATATTCACAGATTGATAAGGAAGCGTACGCGATAATTTTTGGGGTCAGGAAATTCTACCAGTATCTATATGGCCGTCGTTTCACATTATTTACGGACCACAAACCCTTGGTGCAGATTTTCAGCCCGCACAAAGGGCTACCGGTGCTCGCAACGACGCGCATGGAGCATTACGCGATCTATCTACAGGGTTTCTCGTACGACATCAAGTACAATGATTCTAAAGCGAACGCGAACGCGGACGCGGTATCACGGTTACCCGTGTCGTCAGAGGCACTGGTAGGTTATGACGAACCGGACGTTTTTGAGCTCGCGCAGATAGAAACATTACCGGTAACGGTATCGAGATTAGCTAGTGAAATGAATAAAGATAGCCACCTCCGTACCCTATATCAAGCGCTTCTAGCGGGGAAAACGATTGCAAAGGAGTTACGTTTCAATATCCCGCAAATCGAATTCTCGGTTCAACAGGGATGCCTTCTCCGAGGGCAAAGGGTAATCATACCAAAAACATTGCAAACCGAAATATTGAGCGAGCTTCACACCGCGCACTTCGGGGTAAATAAAATGAAAGGCCTGGCACGAAGTTACTGTTGGTGGGAAGGCATAGATCGAGACATCGCGAAAGGGGCACAAAACTGCGGCGAATGCAACGCGTTTAGACACGACCCGCCGAAGGTAGACACACATCCGTGGGAGACCGCGGAAAGCCCGTTCGAACGCGTGCACGTGGATTACGCAGGGCCATTCTACGGCTGTTATTATTTCATCCTCGTGGATGCGTACTCGCGTTGGCCAGAGGTATGCATTACCAAAGATATGTCGACTAACACAACCATTAAATGCTGTAGAGAAATTTTCGCGCGCTTCGGCATTCCGAGGGTGTTGGTCAGCGATAACGGCAGGCAATTTGTATCTCACGAGTTTGAACGTTTCTTAGAGACGAACGGCGTTAGACATAGACTAACCGCGCCATATCACCCCGCGACGAATGGGCTGGCAGAGCGGTGCGTGCAAACAATAAACAATCCTTACGGGCAATGGACCCTTAGACGAATGAAAAAGAACGGGAGCTTTGCAAATTGCTGTTACAATATCGTAAAATGCCTCATAGCATCACGAACAAATCACCTTCGTTCCTCATGTTCGGTCGCGAGATTAAATCACGTTTAGACCGGATGAAACCCACGACACGGGCCGCGGGGGCAGAAACCGGTGAAACGACCGCGAGAGTTTTCAAAACTGGGGATAGAGTAGCAGTCCGAGAGTACACGGCGCAGATAAAATGGCAATACGGTAGAGTCATTGAGAAACAAGGTAAACTACATTACCAAGTACGGCTGGACGACGGAAGAACCTGGCGACGACACGTAGATCAAATGCGAGCGATTGGTGAGGAAACACCGCCTCGACCTCGGGTGAACGAGTACGTGGAACCGAACAGAAGCCGCCAATGCCCGAGCTCAGAAACGACTGTCACCCCGCACGAGGACAGAGCGGTGCCGGCACCCGACGTCGGGAAAGATACACCCAAAGGTAACGACAATCGCGAAGAAACGGGCGCAGAAAGCGCACAAACCGAGGTGCCGGCACGGCGCTGGCCAGCGAGAATCAGAAAACCGCCGGTGCGCCTGACGTACGATCACGAAAACTAATTTCGTTATTAAAATTTTTTTTTGGGCTCTTCTATAATTTTGTTCTTTTTGTTATTTTTTTTTAAGAGGATGATTCCATAATTTTGTTTTTCTTTAAGAGGATCACCATGAACGATTGGAAATCCCTGTTTTCAATATAGAGATATATATTATTTTTTGTTGTTTATTATCTTGGTTGTATGCTTCTCAACGTAAAAAAAAAACCCTTCATAAAGCATCAATGTATTGGACGAAAGGAATAGGGGGATATTTAGAGAGAGAGGAGATGTAGAGTCGGTACCAAGAACACGACGTTACCGACGGTACCGACGGTACGACGCTAGCGTAACAGCAGCGAGCGGACTCTTCCCCTGACCACGCTGAGTGATACATGTACGAAGCGTTGGGAATAAACGGTTAACTGAAATCATACTTCGTAACGTTTCCTGTGTCTGCTAATATTCTTTTCCCCACACGCTTGAACACAACAGGTATGGTCGAACTTTCCTGGATTCTTGCTCGTTTGTTTAGCCTGCATAAATCAAATATGACTCCCTTGTTGAAATCCTCAGTGGAATGGTGCAATATTTCTCGAATTCTGTTGGCTTGGTTTTATATATCGTTGTCTTCTGCTTGCATTCGTTTGTCGTCCCTTGTCTAATTCTGGTGTGGACAGAACGAGGTGAAAAAATCTACAAAAGATGTGATGAATTCCCTGTTTGATCTTTAATGTGCCCTTTTTTGTTTGTGAATGTCGCTGTGTGAAATAACTCCTTTTTCTTGTTTTATATAAAAACTATTTTGATAATTGTATTCGTGAAAATCCAAGTGACAAGATATTTAGCTTCGGGTTGTGTGAGTAACATCCTTTCGTGCGTATAGGGAACAACAGATTTCGACCAGTGATTGAGATAATGGGAAGCTCCCGGGACTACCAAAAGCATGCCCATATCTACGTTCACCTTAACCGATTTCAAAGTTACATTGGGGGCCACTCTTGAAATCATTGGACCGCTCCAAATCGAATTAAACTTCAAGTTCCTCATGACGGCTCGGCTAACGCAAGCTGCATTGGAGGTAAATAATACGGTTTATTTTTATGGATGATTATCCCTAGCACCGTTACACAATACACGATTTCTTGGCGCCATTACTTATTTACGTGAGGTTGATACTGCCACTGCCTTCTCAACCGAGAGCCAAAATAAAAAATAGTTTGCCTACGTACATTTATTTATTATTCAATGCTTCATTGATAATAAACTAAATTCTGCTTTACTGCGGTGTTCGTATTTCAGAGATTCTTTGGAATGATGCGTGGTGCCTGCGGGAGTAACGATCACTCTGATCTCAAGTTATTCGCCCAAGTGTTTCGACTTCTCTGCATCTTCTCGCTGATTAACCCGCTGAAAGGTTCCAATGTCAGCGGAACCGAATTATTGAAAACCTTGATCCAGACAAGATTTCTTGGCCGTATGCAAGGCCCCGCGCTCCGACTCGCTGATCAAAATCGATCGGTTGCTTAAAGATCGTGGTACTGACGATGATCATTGCAAGCCTCATAAGCAAAATCATGACTACGAGAAGTCGGCAAGGATGAGTTTTTCGGATTGGAATGGCAGCGTCCATGACCATACCTACGATATTGCCAGTACGATTTCGCAAGTGCAATCCTACATTGCCGGCTATGTGATGGGCAAAATGCGAAGACATTTGAAGTATCCAAAGTGTCTATACGCACTCGAATCTCACGACAGCAGACCACGGGAATCGAATAATACTCCACGCGGAGTGGATCAAACGAAGCAAATAATGGGGGACCTTAAAACCTATCGATTGAACCCCAATATATGTTTCTGCGATTTTCAGTGGTTTCAAAGTTATTTCGGTTTTTGTGAGAAACTAATTTTCGATGACAGTTCGCAAATACAACTAAACCAGTCTTTCCCAACCTTTTGTTACGGCGGGCCCCTCGACCCCCCTCCCCCTTTTAATGGCAGACTCTCTATAGGCATCGTTCATCAATTTTGTATCTCTATTCATGTTGTCCGCGGACCCTTTAGAACATGCTCGCGGACCCCCAGGTTGGGAAACCCTGAACTAATCTATCAAGTGTACTCCCGTGATTTTTGTCTTCTTTAAATAGTGTTATGGTAGGCCCCACGTACTAAAATAGGACTTTTATACATGAGATGAAAAGTTTTTTAATAAAAAATTAAGGCCTTAAATGTTTTCGATAATCTTATTTTTCTACCCACTTTCAAAGGCTCTAGAATAAAAAATTACATGGGGTTGTTTCCTACAACTTATATATTTGAAACTTATTTGAAAACTACACACACACACGCATGCGCGTACACAAACACACACACGCACGCGCGCGCACATACACACACACGCAGACACACACACGCAGACACACACACACACACACTTGGCGCACAACGTTCCAAGTGAAGGAAAGGAAGAGAAGTGGAGAAAAGAGCTGTATATGCTAGGTAACCAAATGACTAGCCTCTTTGATTTCATCAAGGGCAAGTCGAACGTCCACGGTGAAATCCGAAAGCTCGCCAGCTCCATGAGCACTTCGTACAAACGGGTGCTTAGGGTGGAGGAAGAAGCAGACAAGACGGTGGCGGGCATAGCACCTGCACCAACGAACGCTGCCTCGACACAGACGACACCGAAAACCTTCGCATCTGTGGTGACCGAGCCAAAAAACCGGGTAAGTTTGGAAAACGCGGAGAAGAAGAAGCGCACTCCGCTCCCGACAGAAGTCCGCAAGCCCAAGAGGAAGAAGGAAGTACGATAAAATTATTTAAAATAATAATTTTATTTACCTCCGGAACGTCCCAAAGACAACGGGAACTTGACCAAGAAGGCTGCCAGTGCTGACTGAAGCGAGTGCAACGGAAACCGCAAAGGAAGCATCGCAAGGAGCCTGCACTCCCCAATGCACTGATCATCAAGCGGAAAGGAGATCTCAGCTATGCTGAGATCCTCTCTAAGATGAAAAAGGACGAAAAATTAAAGAAGGTGGGACAAAGGGTCTCGAAAATACGTCGAACGATGGGGGTGAAATCATCCTCGTCTTCGATAAAGCAAGACAAGACAAAACCGTCAAGTTTTCTACGGCTATCGAGACGGCCCTCGGCGAAGAAGCGGCAATAAAAAGCAGGGTGCAGCTCACTACGATCGAAATCAAAGACCTGGCCGAAGATACGACGAAGCAGGAGATCTGCGAAGCCCTCCAGGACGTCCTAGGCGAGAATGCCTTGGTGGAAGCTGAAGCTGTCAAATCTACCCGGAAAGCGTACAGTGGCACCCTAACAGCGACGGTGACACTACCTGCCTCGGTAGCGAAAAAGGCTACCAATATAGGGAAAGTTCGAGTTGGCTGGGCAGCCTGACGAATCCGAGAGATAGTGAAGCCAACTAAGTGCTTCAAGTGCTGGCACTAAGGGCATCTGTCTAGCAGTTGCAAAAGCACGGTGGACAGATCGAAGCGCTGCATCAAATGTGGTGGCGAAAGTCACAAGGCCGAAAAGTGGGCTGCAGAGCCCCGCTGTGCTCTGTGTAGCGGCAAAGATGATGATGATGCTTGCAAGCATGCGGCAGAAAGCTTCAAATGCCGAGCGTATAAGAAGGCCTACCAGACGCTTATCCGAAAGCGAGAATGAGAGTACTGCAAGTGAATCTTAATCACTGTGAAGCGGCACAGGATCTGCTTATGCAGACAGTGCGGGAGTACAAGGCTGAAGTGGCGATCATCTCGGAGCCATACAAAAACCTCGCCCACCATTCCTGGGTAGCGGATAAAGCGGGCAAAGCTGCTATCTGGGCCTGCGGCGAGTACCTATTCCAGAACATCTCAAAGAGACTGGAAGACGACTTTGTTAGGGCAAAAATAAACGGCGCTCACATCTTCAGCTGCTAGATGCCACCGAGCATGACACTGGATAACTTTGAAGAAAGTCTGGACCGGCTGGTAAAAGACGCCAAGGATCGAACTTCACGTGCGATTTCGGGTGATTTCAATGTCTGGGCACTGGACTGGGGTAGTAAAAAGACGGATAAAAGAGGTCAGGCACTCTTGGAAGCACTGTCCGTGCTGAACCTTGATCTGCTCAACGATGGCAAGGTACGAATGTACTGCAAGGGAGATGCCTCTTCGATGATAGACCTCACCTTCGTCAGTGGTGGCCTCGCTAACGACGGTACACGCTGGCAGGTATCGGGAATCTATACATACAGTGACCATTGCGCCATCACATGGGAAGCGGCGAGGCGGCAGCGCAGGCGACAGACGTTAGGTGGTTCCAAGGTCCTCGGCTGGAGAACAAACATGTTCGACATAGACGTGTTTCGCGAGGCCTTGGACGGCAGCGAAATGGAAACCGACAACCACAGCGCAGAGACTAAAGCCCAAGAACTGATGGAAAGGGTAGCAAGGGCCTGTGATGCTACGATGCTCAGAAGACGATAAGGAAACCATCACCCCCCTATGTATTGGTGGAACGATACGATTGCTGGGCTACGACGCGAAACCAACCGAACGAGGAGGCTAGCCCAAAGAGCCAGAGGCAAGGATTCGTACCAAACACTGGAGGCGAAGCACAAGGCGACATGAACTGCACTGGCTACGGCAGTCAAGCGGAGCAAAAGGCAAAGCTCGATCGAGCTACTCGGTGAAGTCGAAGGTGATCCCTGCGGCAAGCCTTAAAAGGTAGTCATGATCTGCCAGAAAGGGCAGACAAGTCAACAACCTACCTGCCCAGACCAACTCAGGAGGATAGTGTCAACTCTCTTCCCCCAACAAGAGGAACTCAACTATCAAGTGGAAGTTGAGGACATTGAAGATATCCCGCCTGTTACGCAGGAGAAGCTGCTCGGATCGTGCAGAAAGGTGGGCAATAAGAAGGCACTGGGAATGAATGGCATCCCGAACATCGCTATTAAAGCAGCCGTCAAAGAAGCTCCCGCATTGTTCATAGAAATGTACAATGCATGCCTCAGAGAAGGCAAATTCCCTGATCCATGGAAATGGTAGTGACTTGTTCTCTTGCCAAAGAGCAAAAAACCGCCGGACGATCCATCGTCATATCGTCCGTTGTGCATGTTGGACACCGCAGGAAAAATCCTGGAGCGAATTGTCCACAGTCGGGTAGAGGCCACTATCGGGAACTCCCTGGCGGTCAATCAGTACGGCTTCCGTAAGTCCAGATCGACGCTAGACGCGATAAGCCACGTGGTCACTACAGCGAGCCAAGCTATCTCCGGTACAAGATGGAAGGGGGGGGGGGTACAGAAGAATTGCCTCGTGGTCGCCCTCGAAATCAAAAATGCTTTTAATTCAGCCAGGTGGAGTAACATTTGCTCTGCGCTGGATAAGCTGAACGTGCCATCCTACCTGAAAAGGATAACAGGAAGCTACCTTGACAACAGGTTCCTGAAGTATGACACAGAAGATGGACCACGAGAGTACAAAATCACTGGGGGCGTACCTCAAGGCTCGGGGCTCGGTCCACTTCTGTGGAACATAATGTACGACGGCTTGTTGAAACTAACATCACCACAAGGAATAGAGCCTTTGCCGATGACACCGCAGTGGTTATCATTGCGAAATACCTGGAAGAAGCTAACAGGATGTTCGAAGAGACATACACCCAGATCCAGCACTGGATGGGTACAGCTGGCTTGAAACTAGCTGAGCACAAGACAGAGGCTATACTCATCACCAGCAGGAAGAAGATAGAGACGATAGAGCTGACTGTGGGACATCTCACAATTACGTCATAGCCCGTATAAAATACCGGGGTCTGATGATCGACGCACAACTCAGCTTCAAAGAGCACGTAGAGTACATCGTTGGCAAGGCGGGAAAGGTTAGAGCGGCGTTAGCGCGACTGATGCCAAACATAGGCGGGCCGAGGCCGGCGAGGAAGAAGCTACTGGCATCGGTGGTCACTTCGGTCCTGACCTATGGTATAGTTATTTGGGGCAATGTACTGACTACCGAGAAGTACCGACGAAAGATGGCAGCGGTCTACCGGCTCAGCGCCTCAAGGGTTTTCTGTGCGTTTCGCACAGTATCGGAAGATGCAATGTGCGTCCTCGCGGGAATGCCACCTATAGAGGTGCTGGCCGATGACAGAAGATCCCTATACCGCCAGAGGAGGTCACCGGCAGGACTCCAAGATGAGCACAGAGAGGAAATCGGGAAACGCAGCCTACAACGCTGGCAGCAAAAGTGGGATGCATCCGTAAAGGGGAGATGGACATACCGCCTAATTCCCCTGATAGATGGTTGGCTGAACCGCAAACACGGGGAGGTCAACTACTACCTGACGCAGATGCTATCAGGCCACGGCTGCTTCAAAGCATACCTGCAGAGGTTTGGTCACGATGAGTCTGCGGACTGTCCAAATGGATGTGGAGTACCAGAGGATGCTGAACACGCATTCTTCCAGTGCCCACGATACCAAGAAGAAAGAGAGGAACTGGAGGAGGTACTAGTGGAAGCACCAACTCCAGAGACCTTGGTGGGACTCATGATGAAATCAGAAGAGAACTGGGTAGCGATTAGTGGTTTCGCTACTGCGGTGCTCAAGAAGCTGCGCCAAGAAGAAAAGAAGAAGAGAAGCGAGACAGCGACGATAGCCGCTGATGCTTGAAAAAGTGGACGAAAGCCAGTCGGCTCCATCGGAGGAAGAGCTACGGCTGTGATCACTCTCGCGAAGTAATGCTTGGCGGCGGTCCCGCGGGAGTACAATAGGTCAATGAGAAAGAGGTTCAGGGTTTTAGTTGGTACAGCAAGTGCGCGAGTCCAATACACGGGTTGCATGGAACCTGTTGCAACGGGTTGCATGCAATCTACGGTGCATAAAGCATTTCGCCCCTCTTATATATAAAAAAAACACAACCACACAGGCACACACACACACACACACACACACACACACACACACACACACACACACACACACACACACGCACGCACGCACGTACGCACGCACGCACCCACGCGCGTGCGTGCATGTCTTATAAAATATTTCATTAAAAAAGTGCGTTTGTCCAATAATTAAAAGTGAAAAACGCTCTTTAATTAGCCGATAATTTAATTATTATTCGACAAAACCTATATTTATGGCAGAAAACTTTGCCGTCGGGGTCAAAATCTAGGACAGGGTCAGGAACTGGGCCGTTTACCTTACTCTCTGAAACAAAAATCGAGCATACAAAAATTATTCATTGTAAAAGCACATGAATATTGTGATTGCGTAAGATAATATATTTTGGTTATATACTTTTTGAGGAGTCGCTACGATATAAATCATTTGATCCGACTCCATTTCAATCCCCGCAGTTGGAATGATCGACGCACCGTTCGCAACTTTCAGGTAGGTATACCCCTCGGATTTCACAACTCCGAATACTTGAACGGCTTGTCCTTTCTTGAGCGGTTTTTCCATATCCGACCACGCCGTGATACGGACCTCAAGCTTTTGCTTTCCATCCGTTACTGCACCTATCACAAAAGTTGCTTGTCCACTTCTGTGGCGAGTTTGTTGGAAGGCCGATTTGATCAAACCATTGATTTCTGAAAATGAAGAGAAATATTATAAAGGTATGCATTTCGTCACATCTCCATCTCGTCCATCTCGTCAGGTGGACTTCCCGTGATAAATTTCGATGAGTTTGTCGACGACGGTGGGAGGAAGAAGAAACAAAAACGTAATGGGAATTTATTGCCGGATAGTATACGTGCATTGTTTTGCGGTCCATCGAATTGTGGGAAAACCAACGCTTTGCTCACTCTCATCATCAATCCCAATGGTTTGAGATTTGAAAAAATTCACTTGCATTCCAAATCGTTGAAGCAGCCAGAGTATAAGTTGCTCGAACGCTTACTCCATCCCGTGAGTGGAGTTGAATATCATCCATTCGAGGTGCATGAACAAGTGATAGCACCAAGTGATGCACGATCTAACTCTATATTCATCTTTCATAATATAGCATGCAAAAAGCAGGATAATGTTAGAGCCTTCGTATCTGCGGGAAGACACGAGATTGTTGACAGTTTTTATCTTTGTCAGACGTACACGCGTATCCCCAAACATCTCGTGAGAGATAAGCAAATTTCCTGGTGCTTTTCAAGCAGGACGATACGAATCTCCGAAACGTCTACAAATATCATGTTAATACGGAAATGACTTATACGTGCTTTAAAAACATGTGAACGAAATGCTGGAATTCCGACAAGTATACATTTATCACGATTGACAAGGATAGTAGTATTAATGAGGGTCGATATACACATGGGTTTGATTATTTTCTGACCATTGATAAATGACTCATCGCTGTTTGTTGAAGAGACAGTATTGTACACGCCTTGACAGTGACAACATGAAGAGCGAACGACTGTTGCGAGAAAAAGATGTATTGCGTGAAACTGCCAAGGCGAGCGATGCAATCAGACGAAAGCATCGGATGATGAAAATGGGAAAATATAGCAATGAGCAGAGAATGCAAGATGTCTTTAAGCCCTTAGTGAGACCATTGGAGGAATTGCTATCGTATAAAAACGGATAGGTGGTGAAGAAGGAAATTAAGGATGAAAAAGTAAGTGATGATGATGTTGGAGAAGGAGATGCGTTAAATAGTGCGGAACATCAATTGAAGAATGAGACACAAGATTCCTTCAAGAGTGAAACCCAAGATTCGTTTAAATTGACCTATGAGGATGATGATGACTCGCAAAATGTCCATGAATTGATCAATGAATATCTCCTGCTATTAAAAACAAATAGAAAGGCAAGCTCACATGTATTACATGGTGTACGGAATCTCGCAAACAACAAATTAATGATTGGCAATTCTCCGATAATTTTCGACGTTCAACATATTTACGTGGGAAATGTGAATTATGCGAAAACTGTAGGATTGACGGAGATGCTGTTTAAAAAAGGGCCCAATGTCGAAACTCTCATAGCGGACGGTTTGAAAAACTATGAAAAGATTGTAATCTTGACGAATGCACACAAAAAATGTTATAAACCTAGTGAGGTCATACGACGTAACACCCGCCACAAATTCAACACATATATCGCAAATATAGTCGATCATCGTGTCGGACAGGGTATGCCAAAGTATAAGCTGGCTAGAAAAAAACACTCAATTGGACTATATTTATTGGGACCATCCAAACGACCTAGTAGTTCGTCTTCACTTACTTTTGGCATCACAAGTAGCCGGAAATTTGGCACATGCGAATGCGTTTATATCGATTATCGAGGAATTGCGTGAAGCTGAAATCATTTATTGAGGGGCCAGGCCACTTTGAAAATTCAAAAAATCGAATTTTTCCCCTGTTTTCGAAAGTACATACATTCAGAAATAATGTGTCAAAATTTTATGAAAATCCGAGCTCTCTAAGGATTTTTTTTTACCTGAACGTCAGGACCTCGTTCCCTCTATCTGAACGTATAGCACGCTCGGCCGATCATAATATAAACTTCAAACGCGTTTTTCTCGAAACACCGTTTTCAAAATCTAGCTCCATCGTATATCTAAAACTAATAAACCGATTCTCTTGAAATTTGAACCACATATTGTAAATATGATTCGCAACAAGATGGCCCTCGATGGTTTTAAAATTTTGATATTTACTCTTTTCTTTGTTGCGAAAAACTGTGACAAAACGCGTTTTTTTACTTTTTTCGTTTTTTATCTGCCATTTTTTATTTTTTGATAAAACTTTATATCCGAGGGTCATTTTGTAGCTGGTGTCATACTGAATCTAATGGATTTTGATTTTTTTGTTTCAGACAAGCCGTTGCCGAGTTGTGATGGCGCTACTTAGCCCACCTATTTGTGAGGCGTTACGTTAAACTATAGTTTATGTATTTAAAAATGAATAAAAAACAATTAATTTTTTTGAAATGTATTTTAAGACTTTATTTATCAAGCCCAACAACTTTTATATT
This sequence comes from Ophion obscuratus, assembly GCA_964007375.1. NCBI lineage: Eukaryota > Metazoa > Arthropoda > Insecta > Hymenoptera > Ichneumonidae > Ophion > Ophion obscuratus. The sequence continues at coordinate 15,516,876 of OZ023316.1, read as the reverse complement.
CATATCTTTTTGAAATCCTAAAAAAATCGTGAAAATAGCCTTTTTCGTGGCTACAAAGTGGACTGGCCCCTTACTGGATTCGACTGGACTGGATTCGGAAACTCCATCTACGACTCCCTAATTTCGGGAGACCCCGCCAGAGGTCGACGTCTCTTGGCCGGTCGCGCGCTTGACTCGGACAGTGTCCGGGCGCAGGGATTTTCTCCCCCTAATTTCAACGTTATATATTCGCATCGGCCCTTCTTTTCAATCACTTCGTTCGGAACTTCGATATCAATCACAAGTCTCTTCGCTAAACGGTTAGCTTCGGTCTCTTCCCCCCTTCTTAACGCCAACGGACTAACGCGATTTACGCCCGCGTTAACTCCCGCGGCAACGGTCACCTCGGGACTCTTCCAGTCAGTCATTATTAATACAAGTAGTAAATAGTTAATTATTAGTGTAAATAAACCTATATTCTTTATACTAAACCCGTGTGCATCTCAACTTCATTCAATTTCCGGCGCGTTCCTCTATTCTCACGAATAACTCAAACCATTTCCCACTCGTTCACTTCCAACCAGAATCCGAGAGATTAACCCAAATCTAAACAACTCGGCATCGGAGAATGTACGCATTCTTAATATGAGTACCGAAGTGTTTGGACGTCAATTGTGTAAGAGTGTACTCCTGAGTAAGCAAGGTCCTCCAGGCTGACCTGGGATTGGGTTTAGAACTACCGCAGATGGTTATTATGCCGTGGGGCAGAAACGATTGTGTAACATAGCTAATCCAGAAGAAGAAGACGACGCCATCACTCTAAGTGCTTTACACAAAAGATCTCGAACTATCATTAAGAACATGCGCGAAGAAGTGAATGAGAATAATCACTTGTTGGTTAATGGACTTGAAGCTACGATAAGAGACATTGCAAAGACACTCGAGGCCGATGTCAAAACTCTATAAGATTTGGTGACTCGTAATTCACACATCATTGTTGAATTGGATGCGCGACTAATTGGACTGGATAATGAACGAGAAAAGGAGCGCTCTCGTGCTGGAGAGCGCGAGAGCGCTCTCCAGCGGGTTTCGCCTTCTCGGCGAAACTATCCGTGTCAACATGTGGACATCCGTGGCTTGGACGAAACCTGGCAAGCCGATCTCGTCGATGTCATCATACGCGCGTCAAAACGCTAAGCATAAATTTCTTCTCACCGTCATCGATACATTCCCAATGTTCGCCTGAGCCTTGCCAATGCTGAGTAAGAAGGGCAAAGATGCAGCAACTGCAATGAGGTCGACACTTGTTAAGGGACGCATACCACAGAACTTACATGTCGATCAAGGAAAAGAATTTTACAATTGTATCTTTAAGGCCGTCATGAAGAAGTACGATATTCACATGTGTTCAACATATAGCAATCTGAAGGCATCAATTTGCGAGGGTTCCGATCGTACATTGAAGAATAAGATGTGGATGCAATTTAGCCTTCGCGGTAATTATACGAGATCGATATTCTTGATAACCTAGTACCCGAGTACAAAGATTCTGTGCATCGCACCATTAAGATGAAACCGAAGAATGTCAACGCAGAAAATAAGGAACAAATATTGCAGCAAGTTTTCAATAAGCCTCGACCACCCATAAATAGATCACCGAAATTCAACATTGGTGATAAAGTGAGAACCAGCAAATTTAAGAGTGTTTTCGAAAAGGGTTACCCGCCCAACTGGCCAAAAGAAATATTTACGATATCTCACGTAAAAAAACCAGGCAAAGTCCATTTTTACAAGATCACATATTTATAATAACAAAAAATGTACATAATTTTAAGAAGTTTTAAGTCGAGTTAATATTTACAAAAAATAAATATACAATTTTCACAAGTTTTATAATCAAGTTATTATTTACAAAAATGTATATAATTTTACAGCGACTTTATACAAAAGATGTATGTAATTTTTACGATGTTATGCTGTAATCCCCTCATGGTAGGGTTACAGAGGTCTCAGGTATGATATACCGCTTATCATCATGTGAACTTAGAGCGATGCTCTTCTCGCGAAAGGTGTAGACCTTGTGCAACTTCGATCGAATATACGTTTGACTGCGCATCATTTTAATATCTCCCTTCAAGCATTGAGCATAATCGTCAAACGTGGTTGCCCTAGCGACAACGCTACTTTTAACGCCTCTAACTTTTTTAGTGTCATTCTTACCCTTGATACGTGTTGGCGAGTGAGGGCGTTGAAATTCGGGTTCTTGAATTCATCAAGAGACGCTCGATTGGGTTCGACAACGCGTTGCTCATACCACTCGTTTGAATCAGATGTCTGGAAAAGTTCAAAGTTTTTCATATTGACACTTTTGTTTGCATGCTCATCACCTGCCATAAACTCACCGCTGAACGTGGTATTAACCTTTACACACAAAATGTTCCTCAACAATATTTTTCACATGTAAAAGCACCATGTCCCTGGCATCTCTGAGAAATTGACGTGGGTCAAATGGTCGCGATTGATGACTGAACCACAATACACGATTTTCAAATGCCGATTCAATGTTCCGCCAATTTAAACCACTTTCTCGCGCACCACATCCCGCATCCCCATGAATGAAACGTTGACGCGCTGAGTTTTTCAATGATTGGAGATATCCGATCAATAATCGCTGGCGTTTATTACAGCTTGGATTTTCCAATAACTCGATGAATTCATTGAATTGATGCTCGCACATATTGTACTCTTCCACTGAATTTATAAGTGCGGTTTGCTCTCGTAATCTTGCTTTTGATATGCCGCCGGACATTTTTATAAGTTTTTCACCAAAAAATGGTTGAAGACGAAAAAAATACGATGTGGATGTGTTCACTGCTCGACTGCGAATGTTACAATTTTCCGAGCAGCGGTCACACTCTCCACAACTTTTGAAGAAAAATAATTTTCCGTTGTTGTCCTCGACCGACTATCTTAGAAGTCTAACAGTATACCCTCTCAGACTTTTTGATAGTCCAATGTGTACTACAGTGGGGATAGAGCATAACACAAATATGGAATGGTTAATATAGATATGAGGAGGGGCGCATATGATGAGGTTTTTAAGTGTGGGTGGCGTTCACTGCGGAAAATGTAAAGCAATCCGGTATCTCGATGGAAAGTATAAAGACTGCCAGTATATGGACTGAAATGTTTGATAGAATATCAGGAACGTGAGAGAACCAGGCTGTAACCGGCTATAGCGTCTGCGCTCAAGTTATTCATACATAGGAAACGAGATTTCAAAAAAAATATGGCGATCACGTGTATGATTTTCCCACACGCCGTCGTCAAACATGGTTTTGTAGAGATCGTAGAATGCCTAAATTCTAGCAGGTCAACATCTGCCTTTCACACTGAGTTCTACGTCAACTCATTTAACCTTCCAGCGATAGTAAGGAAAACATCATAATCACTTGTATGATTTCCCCATGGGTTCTCACCAAAGGCGGTTTGTGGACATCGAGCCTTAGCAGGTCAGCTTCCGCCTCTACTGACGGAGTGCTTCTTTTCTGACAATGTCCCACTCTGGAGATGGCAAAGAATAAGGACGTTAAGAAAACAACTCTTTTCGTTCACCTTTAGCCTGGATGAGATGCGTCTTCATTGCTTTTTTAAAACATTTTTAAAACACACATACACACACACGCATGGGTCTTTCAATGTATAACATCGACATATACAATATTGTACAAAAAAAAGTGTTACATTATTTATAGAAAAAAATGTTCTTATTTAGTGTTTCATAAAGAAGTTTGTTATAAATAAAATTTGTCTTTCAATTTATTTTAAAAAATCTATCAGTTAATTAAGACTTCTTTTGCCCCCCCCCCCCCCCCCCACTTCATAGGAGACACCGTCTCGCTTCCCCACTACCTGGCCTCTTACCCTTTCCGCCGTGACGTCATACCATGGGTACCCCGCCCGCTCCCCTCTAAGATCCCTGAGTTAGAACTGACGTTGCTCCTCTACTCTCGTTTTGTGGAAGGGTACGGGCATTTTCCCGTTCTTTCTAACCAATTTGAACAAATAAACTCGAGCACTATTTATAATCTCGATGCCGCTTATCGTCGACGAATTCAATCTCTTCCAAAAAGTTGAGCGGCCGAGATCACTCGAGACTCAGTCTACAGAAGAGTTGTAAAATGTTACAATGCTCTTTATTTCATTTTGCTTCGGCATTTTTCTCTCTGATATGGCTTATATTCGGCAGGTTGTTTGTGGCCGACCAAATTCGCCAGCGAACGAGATCGAACGAGTCTCGCTCTGCGAACGAGACGCGTTGGCAAAATGTTATAGTTACTGCAAAAAAAAATACGTTTAGTATTTTTTTTCTCTCTGCCGACATTTATCTTCGGCAGGGTTCTCCAAGGATCGAATTTTCTAGCAATGACGATCGCAGGAGTCTCGCTCTACAGAAGAGCGGCGAAATTTTGCGATCGCGAATTGTTTGAGGGAGGACACCACTGTTAATTTAGCGAAAAATCGTTTTTTTGGAAAGACTTTTAAAAAATCCTTTGAACCTTTGATTATAGCTTAAAAAACAGTTTGAAAGTGCATTTCGAGCTATTTTTTAGGATAGTCTTCGAGCGCTAAAAAGCGTTTTCGGAGATGCGACGACGGTAGGCGCAGTCTCAATCCTCGTAAGCCTCGTAAGTTTGGGGACAAAGTCACTGACCAAAAATAGTTTTATTTTCTACCGATAGGTGGAATTGGATTATTTTAAAAAACTCGTCTTTATTTATTTTTTATTATTTTTAAATTTCCCCCCATACTTGACTGCTAAAACTAATATGATTGACAAAAGTACTTCACTCTTACAAGGGGACAGTACGGCAGTCGGATTTTTGTAATTTTTCGTACTCATGGTACGCGAAGTTCAGAGCTCGAATATTAATATCCCAAAGCAGTTCGACGCCATATTCAGAAATTTTCGAGAAAATTGACTTTGAAGTTTTCGAGCGCACTCTTATCCCACAAAGATGCAACGATATTCGAACCGGGCTCGTGGCGTACCCGGTAGCGCTCGAGTCTAGTAATCGCGGGGTCGCTGGTTCGAGTCTCACTTCGAAATTTTTTTTTTTTTTTCATTTTTTATTTAATTCGCATACCTCCGTCATTTAAATATCTCGATAAATTTTTGTTGTATATAATCACATATTATTATATATAATTTATATAATATATCTATATATGTTTATATATGGACAAAATCCATATATAGTTATTTATGTACAAAATTCATTATAGTTATACATAATTATATATTTTCTCATATATGATCATATATTATTTATATATAACAATAGGTGATTATTTACAAAAAAATAAATAAATAATCCCGGGATAAAAATCATAAAATCTATGCTAATTCACATATATGTAATTATAATTGTCAATGATAAATGCAAGTCTTATTTTTGATTATCTCTTGCTTGAAATTGCGAATAGGCGACGTAAAAATATCCAGTAATAATATTTACATAAACTCCCTTGTAGATTAATAGGAATATAAATGGGTCATTCCATGTCAAATCGACAAATTTTTTACCTGACCCCCTTTGATTTCGCTGAAAATTTTCTATCTTTTTCTACCCCCCGAAAGTTATTTTTCAGAATTTTTTCAAATTTTTTTTCCCGACCCAAAAAAAGTTATGAATTTTTGAAAAAAACCGCTCTTTTATTTTTAAATTGCCAGAACTTTTTCAAAAATTGACCGTTTGGGAACTTTTTTTTTTCAAAATTTTTGTTTTTAAATGTAGTTTTCGAAAAAAAATATGAAAACATTTTCAGAATCCCAGATATATGAAATATTTTAGTTTTTTTGAAAAAACCGTAATTTTCTCAAAGTCCGACCGTTTTTTTTTTGTTTTTTTTTGCTCTAAAAATACTTCAACTAATTCTGCAATGATCCCCGTTAATCAAAAGATGTGACGACAATCGCTTCTAATTTTTTTTCTTGATTATAAAAAAAAATTTGTTGAATTTTTGCTGATTTTATATAACTTTGTTATGAAATTTTTTTTATTTCCTCGTGAAACCTCAAAAGTTGAAAAATAAAATTTTATTGGAGAATTTCAAGTGATTATCGTCCAAGAAATTGTTATTTTAAAAAAAAAATAATTTTTTTCTCTCATTGACGTTATTTTTTTACTCTTATGGACGTTTTTTTTGGTACTGAAATATGACAACTTCAAAAATACAATGGGTTTAAAAGTTACCTCCAGTTGATACAATGTGATAATTTAAGAGCTATCGATTGTCGGTAAAAAAGATATCATCTACATTTCATTTAAATAATATGGAGGTTATGTTTTCAGAATAATTACATTGTCGTTGTGTTCATCGTGTCACGTAGACTTACTATTGCTAAATAAAGTACCTATTATTTATCATAAAGTGCTGTTAATTTATATTTTGTTAACGAGTGATTACAATGCCGAAGTTTTTTGATCGATGTTGCAATCCATTTAATTTGGAGAAGCATAGAAAAAAAATATCCCTGCGAAATTTACCGGAGCATTTAGCAATTCGATACAATTTGTCGACTGATGAGCGAATATGTAGTTCATGTTATAAAAAAATGCTTCAGCCCTCTGTTGACAATACTTCTGATGAAAGTTAAATAAAAGATAATATAATTTGAACACATACAAAAAAATGTTTTTAATTTATTTAAAGATGTTAAGAGACGGTGAATTTATTTAAGAGTATGAAAAGTCCTTTTTTTTTACTTTTTTGAAAAAAAATAACAATTTCTTGGACGATAATCACTTGAAATTCTCCAATAAAATTTTATTTTTCAACTTTTGAGGTTTCACGAGGAAATAAAAAAAATTTCATAACAAAGTTATATAAAATCAGCAAAAATTCAACAAAATTTTTTTTATAATCAAGAAAAAAAATTAGAAGCGATTGTCGTCACATCTTTTGATTAACGGGGATCATTGCAGAATTAGTTGAAGTATTTTTAGAGCAAAAAAAAAACAAACAAAAAACGGTCGGACTTTGAGAAAATTACGGTTTTTTCAAAAAAACTAAAATATTTCATATATCTGGGATTCTGAAAATGTTTTCATATTTTTTTTCGAAAACTACATTTAAAAACAAAAATTTTGAAAAAAAAAAGTTCCCAAACGGTCAATTTTTAAAAAAGTTCTGACAATTTAAAAATAAAAGAGCGGTTTTTTTAAAAAATTCATAACTTTTTTTGAGTCGGGAAAAAAAATTTGAAAAAATTCTGAAAAATAACTTTCGGGGGGTAGAAAAAGATAGAAAATTTTCAGCGAAATCAAAGGGGGTCAGGTAAAAAATTTGTCGATTTGACATGGAATGACCCAAATAGAAGAATAAATGTTGAAATATGTGAATATAACGCTTGCTTTGGCAACCGTCGATATTGTGAATAACAGTTCTGCGTACATCGTTTGCCTTTGTCCTGATCAACTACCTGCGAAGCGTATTCGAAGTATTCAATTCCTTACCCGACGTTTTTCATTTTCATCATAGAAATGTTGTTGGTTATAAATATTGATACTTGAAAGTGTATGTTTATAATCAAGAGATAATTAAAAATATGACTTGCGTTTTTTCATTTAAAAAAAATGAAAAAAAAAAAAATTTCGAAGTGAGACTCGAACCAGCGACCCCGCGATTACTAGACTCGAGCGCTACCGGGTACGCCACGAGCCCGGTTCAAATATCGTTGCATCTTTGTGGGATAAGAGTGCGCTCGAAAACTGTAAAGTCAATTTTCTCGAAAATTTCTGAATATGGCGTCGAACTGCTTTGGGATATTAATATTCGAGCTCTGAACTTCGCGTACCATGAGTACGAAAAATTACAAAAATCCGACTGCCGTACTGTCCCCTTGTTAGTTCCAGGATTAAATTTACGACAGTTCTACTGCGTGCCACGGAGAGGGTATGGGCTTGAAGTTTGTATAATTGAAACGCCACAAAAATCACTATTTCTGAAATCCTTTGATTTATTTTGGCAAACTCTGCTGACAAAAATCCTGCAACCATTGTACAAGATATTTCTCGCGATCTACGATATAAATCTTTAAAAAAAATGCTCTTCCATAACAATTAAAATATGGAAAATAAAATGTAAAAAGAACTTTCGTTGCATTCCAACGATGCAAACTTCAACACCATGGAAAGGGTTGGTCAAAAACCACTGGTGCAATAGCGACTCGTGCACCGCCATTTTCTATTCTATTGACAAACAATTTTTTTTTGCATACTTCAACATGTACCTAACAAAGTCTAAAAGTTATTTTGATCATCTATTTTATTCCTTCCTTTAAACAAATTTTCAAAGAAAACGGTATAAAATGGGCAGTTATAGTGGTGTCCTCCTTCCTTGACACACTGGGTTATTTTAACCCGGACGAATTTGAAATAAAATGTTCACTTATCCAAAGTTGAAAGTTTTCAATAATTTTTTACAAACAATTCAATGTTCGACCTTTCGAGGTGCTAAGACTTTCGCTATGAAAGGGTGGTGACATTTTACCGGACTTTAATAAATTTAAACAAATACCTCGAGCACGCTTTTTTATACACCTCGTCCACCGCTCGCCTCATGAATGCGTGTGCACCGTGCTAATACATCGGACGACCGAAATTCAGCGCGGACAGTGTTTTATTCTCGTCGAAAATCTTGATCAGCGATATTTTGTACATCATCCGCTAGTATCGGGCAACGGAGAAGAAACTATGTGTTTCGCATCCAAATAGGTCATTTCGGCTGACAGAGGAAAAAATGAGGTAGCCTGAACCGTGATGAGCGCCGACCAGGCTTTGTGATCGGGCAGGGCGACGACTCGGCGGCCCACTTTGAAGTCTTCTCCTCCCTCGCCAATGGCCTCGATATTACCAGCGCACTCGGAGCCCATGATCAACGGTGTTTTCGATGGAGAATCGATGACTCCCTGTCATATTATAAGATCCTGGAAGTTGAGGCCACATGCTTTGACCCGGTTGAGCACTTCACCCACGGCGAATTGAGGTTCACTCAGCGCCTTTACACCCTTGTACCCCGAAGCCGTTGAGTACGATAGTATCTATAGTTGAGTACGATAGATACTAACTTTCCGTATTTTTTCCTCGCTGTTCTCCTTCGGCTTCTTGTTGTCACAATTTTCCTCGATCTTTCTCGTTTCATTCTTCTCACAAGTGAATCGTTTCCAGCGTCCCCCTCCGATTTCGTCCATTTTTGAATATGTTATTCTTCATCGAAATCTAAGAAACACGTATTTTTTATCGGCGGAAAAACAGTTCTAGGGGATGAAATTCACCCTCAAAGTTGGGCACCCTCCGAACGGCTTTTGCAGTTTCGCATAGTTCTAATCAAGATATTCAAATAAAACCAATTGGAGAACAATGCTTATGGCAAATAATGAAAAATGTGCCTTTTCGAGTTCCGAGGGGGTGAATGGGAGTAAACTTTTAGGGGTTGAAAGTCGTAAAATTCGTATAACTTGCAAACCTTTTCCTTTTTATTGATGAAAGCGATTGCATTTGAAAGAGCTTGAAAAAGTAAGTGATACGGGTTTTTGCATTTGAAAAACAACCTTCTGGGGGTAACTACCCCTGTATCTGTTAAATTCAGATGTTAAATTCAGATGGTTTTATTGGAGTAAAATAAGAATCGATTTTTACAAGTTTTTGACTTTTAATCTCGGGTGATTTGAGAATGCCTGTAGAGTTGCGCAAAGTAAGTTTTCCTTCACATCATTAACAAGGATTTTAGTTTTGCGTTCAGCATAAAAAATTATAGTTTTATGTTATTTTCAACGAATTTTCATATATGACGATTACCGGTTCAGCAACATAATCACTCTGCCAATTAACCGCCACGGCTGTCGATAACTGGGCCAATATTAGCAAAAAAAGTCTTACGAATCGAAAATTAGTTTATAGAAAATCAGAAAAGAAATATTGGGTCCGTAATTAGCATTGTCTGAAGGATCCACGGACCAGTAATCGTCATACACATATTCGCGATAGTAAAAAGATATACATAGAAATACGTTAATAATTCATAAAATAATATTAAAAATTATTTTATCAAAAAATAATTGTTTATAATGACAACAAATAAGTAGATAAGCTATGCTGGTTCCCCACCATGTAGGAATCTACTTTACCGACGGTCGGTAAGGTAGATTCCAGCAAGTCCCCAGGAATTTACCGACGGCAGATTCTGACCCAAACATGGTACCTGTGGGAATCTACCTTACCGACGGTAAATTCTGACCCAAACATGGTTCCTGCGGGAATCTACCTTACCGACATACCGACAGGAAATCGGCGGGAAATTCAAAAAACCTTTTGGCGGGAAATTCAAAAGACCGGCGGGGGGGAGGAATATCTTTTGGCGGGAAATTCAAAAGACCTTTCGGCGGTTGATTCAAAGCGCGGATACTTTTCAGCGGGAAGTTCGAGAAAAACGACGCTCTTGGCGGGGGGGGAAATTGAAAAAACCGCGCGCGGAGACCTTTTGGCGGGAAATTCAAAAGAGGGGGGAGACCTTTTTCGGCGGGAAATTCAAAAGCCGAGACCTTTCGGCGGTTGATTCAAAGCGGATACTTTTCAGCGGGAAGTTCGAAAAAAAACCTCTTGGCGGGAAATTCAAAAGTGGGGGCCTTTTTCGGCGGGAAATTCAAAAGCGGAGACCTTTCGGCGGGAAATTCAAAGCGCGGAGACCTTTCGACGGTTGATTCAAAGCGCGCGCGGATACTTTTCAGCGGGAAGTTCGAGAAAAAAACCGCTTGGCGGGAAATCGAAAGACCGCGCGCGCGCGCGGGAAATTCAAACGGGGAGACCTTTCGGTGCGCGAAAATTCAAAACGGGGGGGGGAGACCTTTCGGCGCGGGAAATTCAAACGCGCGCGGTCCGTGATACCGGCGATCGGGATACCGGCGATCAAGATACTTGACAATCGGGATTGCTGTGACACTCACGCTTGAGATGTTTATTAAGAATTCAAGATACATTGTTTACATTGTCTTTTGAGTGGCAAAATTTTGTCCGCGTGTTCGCGGCATCGTTGACACTCGCCGACTTCGGGGTCATTTTTGAGGAATTCGGGTAATTTGTCCCAGGCGAGATCGATGCTGTGTGCAGCGAAGGTGACGATGAATTCCTTGGGTAGATGGGCGATGTCGATGGGTTCCATGGCAGAGAGGGATCCAACTTGATGAAACAGTTTGAGCGATCGTCCAACGGACGGGAGGCTCTCTCGAAGAAACTTCCTCAACAGCAGGACATTTCGAAGTGCGCAATTGGGTGAATCGTGGTAAGGGCAGAATGCCGCCACTTTGTTGGCTCTCCTCAGCGAGGGACACGCCACGACGTCTCGTGCATCGAATCCGAAACGTTTGAGCCACTGCTGCTTCTGCTGTCCCTTCACGTAGATGGCGCTGGCGTTGTGCAGAACCGATCGGAGCACGTTCTCCACCTCACAGTAGGGTACTTCTCCCGTGCTCCAGTCGAGATGATGGTAGTTGCGTTCGAGCTAGGAATTGATGCTTTTGTACCTGGCCGGAAGATCGTACCATGGGATCGGTGGTTTGAAGAGGAAAATCAGCGGCTGCACGTCCGCATTGAGCGGAGTCACTGCCAGTTCTTTGAGTACAAACTCGTCCCGCTGGAAGCCCTGTGTATCCACCACGTACTCCATTGCGATTAATGATGACGATGAACGCTTGACTCGAGCCGCATTTATAGGCGGATTCTTCATCCCCTCCACTCTAGAGGCGTTTCCTCACATCCCCACTTATGGGATTGTAGTCTACGATGCGATCGTGCAAGATCAGGCAGTAGGCTGTAGTTCCCGCGGGAAAATTGGATTGAGCCTCTAGTTCGATACGAACGTCAACCGGTGCCTGCTTGAGGGCGTCGTTCTGTCTCGAGCAGTCAATCACAATGAGTGGAGCATGCGCGATGAAGTCTGTCTTTGTCAGCATGGGTTCCGCCTCCTTGGCGTTGTACGCAGTCTGGAAGCTGGCGTACATCTCGTACAACTGAGCGTACTGGTTGCGCGACACGTCAAGATTGAGGTTACCGTAAGGGTAGCACTGCGAATTGAGGAACAGTTTCACATTGGTTATTGCGCAGTGATCGAAGCGGCTAGCGTTTGCCGTTCGAACGCCTCGTCGATTCGTTTGCAGCGCGAGAATGACGCAGCGCGGTTTCTCCAGCTGATTCGACGTCTTGACCGTCCAAACGTGTTTCGTCGTGATTGGGAGCATGGGGTATTCGTACAACTCCCACATGCGAAACGACATAGTGATGTCCTTCTCAATGTGACTGAGCAGACGTATCTTGTGCTTAGTTGACAGCATCACGTAAGGCATCAGCCACTCTATTTTAGCGATCTCAATCTTGAATTCCTCGGTGGCGCCATTCTCGAGGGCTGTTTGAATAACTGCATTCGTGTCGTTCCTCGATCGCGTGAGAATAAGCTCGTGCTTCGTGTTGATGACGATCTTGCGGTAGTCCTCGGCGAAGCCGAGAATCATCGCGAGCGGTATGCACAAGTCGAAGTATCCCCTGTCGTCCGTCAGTTGCTTCAAACCAGCCAGAGTTTTCAACGCTGAACATCTGACCGGGGCTCAGTGATGCGTAGCCCTTCATGAGACTCGTCAGACCAACGTTCTTGCTTCTGTCCACCTCTATGGCATTGATCTCGTAGCGAATTTCCTCAAACAGATGCAAGATGGCGTTGTTAACGAACTGTGTCGCCGTGACGGCATTTCCGTTCGTTTTGCTGAGTCTACCGCAGACGTGTAGGGAGCTTCGCGCCGGTAGAACGCACAGGTCCTGATGCTGAATGGATATGCGAATCTCATCGCTGTTGGCGAAACTCGATGAAGTATAGGGTTGATGCGCGTGAATCTCGTAATGCGTTACGGACTCGTCGAAAACGACGGGCGAGTGCACGTTCAAGGCCTCTTCCATTCCAGCAGCAAAATATCAGGCAAGTTACTCTCTTCCACCAACGACAACTTTGAGTCCGAGGCTTCTCAGGAACTGAATGTTCCGACGTGTTAGCGTTTTCGACACTCGTCGACGACTGATGCTTGGGCGACATGGTAACGCGCTTTTATAGCCGACCTTGTTGTACACGATACCCATGTCTACTTGGCTTCCTTGATGTGCAGTCTGATAGTGATGATTTCACCGCGAAAATTCACCAGTTCTCCGTCCTGATCGACTATGCGCAATTGCACGTGGTCAATGACTTTGACGGTGATCGGCAGGTAAATGACTTGCGAGGGAACTTCGATGATCTTATATCCTGGCGGTACTGCCGGGAAGAATTCGTGGATCGTGTGCGCTCTGTGCTCGTTGATGTACGCCCCGGACGTGATGTTGCACTCGACTCGCAGCGCGTTGACTCTGAGAATAGCTACCGGCAAGTCCGAACTGTGAGCTGTATCGGGTGACAGCTCGCGCGCAGCGAAACCCAACAGGTTAGCGATGGAGTCTGCCGGTCGAAAATCCGCGCTTCGGTTGCACTTGAGCAAGCTACGCAGCGTGTTGTTGTTGGGCTTGAGGTTGAGGGAGATGCCTTTTCGCCCAAGCACATCCTGCAAGTACTTCTCGATATCTTCGATCTCGTAACTTCCCGTCGGCAACGCAATCACCTCACCACCCGCGTAGAACTTGTTTTTACCGGTATCAATGTTGGGTACGGAGTTGAACGAGAGGAATTCCACTAGCCCGAGAACGTAGTTCTTGCTGGGTGAGAGTTCGATCGGCGGAAAGTACTGCGCCTCCAGTAGAGACGAGCGTCCCGACAGGCTGAGAGTCAATGACTCTTCCATGCTGATGCGTGACTGACTCCGCGTAAAGTCTCACAACTGCTTATATAAGAATTTCAGACAAAGATGGCCGCACTCGTACGTGTCGAAATCCTGATATCTCGCGTGATTGTACTTGACCTCGGCGACTCCGAGGTACTTCAGGAGTTCTCGAGGTGGTGGTAGATCGCCGAAACTGTCGAAGTAGACGACGTTGTTGCCGTGCTTTCGATAGGCCACCCAGTGCGTGCCCGGTCCTTCCTTGTCGTCGAGATTTACGATAGCCGATTCGCGATAATGCGGTCCATTCCTCGGCAAATCGTTTCTCATGAACACACCGCGAAAGTGCGGAACGTCCTGCGCGTATTTCAGCAGGTCGGCGTCCGTTAGAGGACGCTTGGGATAGTTGAACTTTTTTTTTTCGCCTCCACGTGTATACCAAATCCCTTTTTGTGAGGCTTGAGGTAGAGCCCCTTGCCGAGAGCGATAGCTTCCATCGTCTCGTTGTGTCGGCGATTCTCTTGCAATTGACGCTCGGCGGCTTTAGCGGTATTCACAGCTTTTGCCACACCCGCAGCGCCACCTACCAGCGCTCCCGTAGCACTCAAGCCGGCAAACAAGGGAATGAGGAACGGCAAAACTCCGCCCACTTTCTCCGGGATGGGCAGTACGCGTGGCACCAACACCTTCTTCCTTCCGCCAGCTTGCTTCACAGCTTGGCGAGCCTTCGTGAGCGCCGATCGAATGACTTCGCGAGAATTACTTCCGGTCGATCGCGAGGCGGCTCTCACTATTTTGGCAAGCGCGATGAGGGGCCTCTTGTTCTTCAGCCCCATACCGAGTTTCGACTTGGCTTTCATGGTGTTTGCCACGACGTAAGCGGCAAGTTTCTCGTCAATAGCGGCGTCTCTTGCAAACACCCGCTGCCAGGCCCTATCTGCCAAAACTCGGTCGGCCGAATTGCGCGCCGCGACGTCCTCACGGTTTTGCGAGTACGCGATATCGTGCTCCTTGCAGGCTGCGTCCAGAGAATTTACACCGGGATCACCGCGAGCGACGCGTTCCGCTAGCTTCGTGCCTGGCCCGCAGTACTGATAGCCCGATATGTGCAACTCGATTGGAAGCCTGTTGATGAGCTTGTTCAGGACACCTCGACCTGTTTGCATCACTACGCGATCAGTCAGCGAATGAAGTCGAGGGGTATATAAGCGGGCTATTTATACCTTGACGGCTCAGTCATGGATTTCCGAGAGCAAGTGCACAAGCTACCGGTGATGAATTTCGATGCGCTCGTTGAGGGCGGAAAGCAGGGCACGCGACACGGCGATCTGCTGCCTGCCAGTATTCGCGCAGTCTTCTGCGGTCCGTCAAACTGCGGCAAGACCAACGCATTGCTAGCCCTCATCACGCATCCCAATGGTTTGCGATTCGAAAACGTCTACGTGTACTCCAAGTCACTGAATCAGCCAAAGTACAAACTGCTAGAGAAAGTGCTCGCACCGCTCGAGGGTATCGGATACTTTGCATTCAGCGAACACGATCAGGTCGTATCACCCGCGGACGCTCGTCCCAATTCCATCATCGTATTCGACGATATAGCCTGCGAGAAACAGGACAACGTCAGAGCCTTCTACTGCATGGGTCGACACAAGAACATCGATTGCTTCTACCTGTGTCAATCGTACGCTCAAATCCCCAAGCACCTGGTGCGTGACAACGTCAATCTGTTGGTCGTCTTTGGACAGGACGAGATGAACCTCCGACACATCTATGACGATCACGTGAACACGGACATGCCGTACGTGCAGTTCAGAGACTTGTGCTCGACCTGCTGGAACGACTCCAGTCACGGATTTCTCGTAATCAACCGTGGCAGTGGACTCGACTGTGGCAGGTACAGAAAGGGCTTCGACCGCTTTGCCATAAATATATCGTGCGCGACGTGATCCCCGCAGTGCATTATGGATGATCGAAGCGACAGTGTGACGGCTGAGTTCCGTCGCGAGAAACAGACGCTCAGCCAGATGGAGAAAATGAGGGATGCGATTAAGCGCAAGTACATGCTTCTCAGGGCGGACAAGTAAACGATGGAGAAAGCTCTGGACGAAACTTTCAAACCAATCGTTAAACCTCTCGAACGCCTCGTGAACGCCAGGCACACGTTGCCTAAGAAGGAGGAGGTGTCTCGTGGTGATGATGATGAGATGGAAAGCTCCTTCAAAACTGCGTACGACGCGGAGGAAGAGTGGCCGAAAATGACACCCGACGAATGCGTGCAGCAAAAAACGAGCCCCGACGAATGCGTGCAGCAAAAAACGAGCCCCGACGAATACGTGCAGCAGCAGAGTCCCGACGAATATTATGACATGCCGGAAGTGCCTGCGCTCGACAAATATCTTCACATGCTCAACACGAATCGGAAAAAGTATCTCGATGTGACTTATGGGGTTCGAAAGTTGCCAGACGGTAGCATGATGATCGGCGACTCACCCATACGTTTCGTGAACGACGACGTGATTGTGGGTGACAGGAAGTATCGATCGAGCGTCGGCTTGCTCGAACTGCTCTTCAGGAAGGAACCCAGTGCGCATCTCGTGAGCGCGGAAGACAAGAATGTCTATGGGAAAATCCTGCAAACGACGAACGCACACAAGAAACAATACAGGTCGGACGAGGTCATTCACAGGCAAAGAAACAGCAAGTACAGGGACTGGGTGGCGCCCTTGGTCGGTGGTGGTACATCCACCGGTAGTGGTATATTGCCTCGGTACAAGGTCGCGCGAAGGAACACGCGAATGGATTACGTGTACTGGGACGACCCGAATGAGCTCGTTGATCGACTGCGTCTGCTGATGGCTGAGCGATCGGCCGGCAATTCGAGTCACATCAACGAGATCATTTCGATCATCGAGGAGCTGCGTGAGGCCGGTATTGTCATTTAAGCGGGGCACAAGGGGCGCTGCAACCACACTTGAACAATGAGCATCGATGTGTTCGGACGTCAGCTAGGACGAACTGAGGGCGGTACGCGAGGTCCTCCCGGATTCGGATTCAAGCTCACCAACGACGGACAGTACGACGTAGAGGGCAAAAGATTGTGCAACGTTGCCGACGCGAGTGAACCTCGCGACGGGGTCAACCTGAGTCTCGCGAGACGTCTTGTTCAAAGCACTCTGAGCGAATTGTTTCACATCACAACTCGGCTGAGAGAGGATTTTGACGATCTGCAACTGAACATACAGATTCTGCAGAATCAAGTGAACGACAGGCTGAGAATTATCGAGGTAAACGTTGAAACGACTCTGGAGTTGGCCACGCGCAACTCCGAGGCCATCAAAACGTTGGACACGCGGCGTGGAGCATCGGAGATTGGTGGAAGAGCTGCATAAACCCGCACGACGCAATTATCCACGACGCAAGTTTGACGTGCGAGGACTGGATGAGACGTGGCAGGCCGATCTC
Organism: Ophion obscuratus; assembly: GCA_964007375.1. Classification (NCBI taxonomy): domain Eukaryota; kingdom Metazoa; phylum Arthropoda; class Insecta; order Hymenoptera; family Ichneumonidae; genus Ophion; species Ophion obscuratus. Next base: position 15,499,583 of record OZ023316.1, on the reverse strand, counting down.
GTGGAGATGCAACCGTACGCTCGGGAAAACCGGGGTGTCAGGTATCTGCTCACAATCATCGACGTGCTGTCCAAGTTTGCCTGGGCCGTTCCCGTGAAGCGGAAGACCGGCGACGACGTCACTGCGGCCATGGAACTCGTGCTACGACAGGGTCGAGTACCGAGGAATCTGCAGACTGACCGAGGCAGAGAATTCTACAACGCGTCCTTCAGGAGCTTCATGAGTCGATATCGCATCAATCACTACTCGACGTACAGCAACCTCAAGGCATCCATCGTCGAGCGGTTCAATCGCACACTCAAGAACAAGATGTGGCTGCAGTTCAGTCTGCGCGGTTCCTACAAGTGGCTCGACATTTTGCCCGATCTCGTAGCTACATACAACAGCAGCAAACATCGCACTATCGGAATGAAGCCGAACGAGGTGGCCGACGCCGAAACTGTGTTGCTGCAGCCGCGTGATTGTCAAAAGCGCAAAGCGCCCAAGTTCCGAATCGGCGACAAGGTGCGAGTCAGCAAGAATAAGCACGTTTTCGAGAAAGGCTACACGCCCAACTGGACAACGGAAATTTTCACGGTGAGTCGAGTGATGGAGTCGACCGTTCCGGTGACATACAGGCTGAAGGACTATCGAGACAAGCCCATTGCCGGTGGTTTCTACGAGGAGGAGCTTCTGAGAGTCAAGTACCCCGACATGTATCTCGTGGAAAAAGTGTTGAGGAAACGTGGCGACAGAGTCTACGTCAAGTGGCTGGGATTCGATAGTTCGCACAATAGCTGGATAAACAAGACCGATTTGTAAATGGGTTTGAACATTTATTGCAATAAAAAACATTTCACGTTATTTATGATGGATGCTGAATTGTATTTGATTCATCTTGGCCTCGCTGCCGCCCAAGTACTTCAGGAGCAATTGCCCGTTCGTGGCTGTTTGCACCATGTGCTCGTACATCTTCGGATCCTTCACGAACGCGTCCGCGATGCGTTTAGGCAGAAAGACTTGGCACTCGTCGTCGAGGGTGGCTACGGTTCTCAGGCCGTATTTCGTTGTGACTTATCTCAGGTCGGTGACACGGTAGACGCTGTTTATACTCAGCGCTGCCAGTTTCTTCGTGGGCAGAAAATCCTCGAGCAGAGCGATTTTGTTGAGCTTCTCGATGCCGTCCATCGTGCCGATGAGGCAAACGGCCGCAAGCGCAACGCTCATATACCCGCTATCCCCTCCACTGCGCGCGGTGGGGCTCTGAAGTGCCCCCACGGCAACGTATCCGTGGTGTCGGGGAGGAGGATACGTTTGTCGTCGTGAGCGCCACCTTCACTTGCCTCTCGGTAAACACTTTGTGCAAGCGCGATCTGATCACGCACTGCTGCCTGCGTCAATTTCTCCCGCAGGCAGTGCACAAAGTCGTCGAAGGTGATGCTCGCCTCGACCACCGCCCTCTTCACGCCCGCTTCACACGATCACGGCCCTCGACTCGGACGCTGTACATTTTGCTGCGCAAGCCAACGAATTCCGTCATGATGCTGCCGTTGCACTCGTCCTTCATGAGAAGATGGAGAAGCTGTGAAAGTTGGGCTTGGCGATGAGTGCTTCGGCTCCGTAACGTCCGCCCCAATTCCTCACGAGCTTGACATCAACGTGTTTGCGCACATTCTCCATAGTCTTGCCGAACACTGCGTTGTTCATGAGCTTGAAGAGATTTTTCTCGAAGTCGTTTCGCGCCCTCTTGCGCAATTCGCTGTTGAGCTCGATGTAGGGTTTCAACCACGCACTCTGCTTGAACTTCAAGAATCGATGGACGCGTTTGAACTCCAGTCCGTGTTCGAGAGCCGGACTTGCCGGTAGCTATTCTCAGAGTCAACGCGCTGCGAGTCGAGTGCAACATCACGTCCGGGGCGTACATCAACGAGCACAGAGCGCACACGATCCACGAATTCTTCCCGGCAGTACCGCCAGGATATAAGATCATCGAAGTTCCCTCGCAAGTCATTTACCTGCCGATCACCGTCAAAGTCATTGACCACGTGCAATTGCGCATAGTCGATCAGGACGGAGAACTGGTGAATTTTCGCGGTGAAATCATCACTATCAGACTGCACATCAAGGAAGCCAAGTAGACATGGGTATCGTCTACAACAAGGTCGGCTATAAATGCGCGTTACCATGTCGCCCAAGCATCAGTCGTCGACGAGTGTCGAAAACGCTAACACGTCGGAACATTCAGTTCCTGAGAAGCCTCGGACTCAAAGTTGTCGTTGGTGGAAGAGAGTAACTTGCCTGATATTTTGCTGCTGGAATGGAAGAGGCCTTGAACGTGCACTCGCCCGTCGTTTTCGACGAGTCCGTAACGCATTACGAGATTCACGCGTATCAACCCTATACTTCATCGAGTTTCGCCAACAGCGATGAGATTCGCATATCCATTCAGCATCAGGACCTGTGCGTTCTGCCGGCGCGAAGCTCCCTACACGTCTGCGGTAGACTCAGCAGAACGAACGGAAATGCCGTCACGGCGACACAGTTCGTTAACAACGCCATCTTGCATCTGTTTGAGGAAATTCGCTACGAAATCAACGCCATAGAGGTGGACAGAAGCAAGAACGTTGGTCTGACGAGTCTCATGAAGGGCTACGCATCACTGAGCCCCGGTCAGATGTTCAGCGTTGAAAACTCTGGCTGGTTCGAAGAGCCGAAGCAACTGACGGACGACAGGGGATACTTCGACGTGTGCATACCGCTCGCGATGATTCTCGGCTTCGCCGAGGACTACCGCAAGATCGTCATCAACACGAAGCACGAGCTGATTCTCACGCGATCGAGGAACGACACGAATGCAGTTATTCAAACAGCCCTCGAGAATGGCGCCACCGAGGAATTCAAGATTGAGATCGCTAAAATAGAGTGGCTGATGCCTTACGTGATGCTGTCAACTAAGCACAAGATACGCCTGCTCAGCCACATTGAGAAGGACATCACTATGTCGTTTCGCATGTGGGAGTTGTACGAATACCCCATGCTCCCAATCACGACGAAACACGTTTGGACGGTCAAGACGTCGAATCAGCTGGAGAAACCGCGCTTCGTCATTCTCGCGCTGCAAACGAATCGACGAGGCGTTCGAACGGCAAACGCTAGCCGCTTCGATCACTGCGCAATAACCAATGTGAAACTGTTTCTCAATTCGCAGTGCTACCCTTACGGTAACCTCAATCTTGACGTGTCGCGCAACCAGTACGCTCAGTTGTACGAGATGTACGCCAGCTTCCAGACTGCGTACTACGCCAAGGAGGCGGAACCCATGCTGACAAAGACAGACTTCATCGCGCATGCTCCACTCATTGTGATTGACTGCTCGAGACAGAACGACGCCCTCAAGCAGGCACCGGTTGACGTTCGTATCGAACTAGAGGCTCAATCCAATTTTCCCGCGGGAACTACAGCCTACTGCCTGATCTTGCACGATCGCATCGTAGACTACAATCCCATAAGTGGGGATGTGAGGAAACGCCTCTAGAGTGGAGGGGATGAAGAATCCGCCTATAAATGCGGCTCGAGTCAAGCGTTCATCGTCATCATTAATCTCAATGGAGTACGTGGTGGATACACAGGGCTTCCAGCAGGACGAGTTTGTACTCAAGGAACTGGCAGTGACTCCGCTCAATGCGGACGTGCAGCCGCTGATTTTCCTCTTCAAACCACCGATCCCATGGTACGATCTTCCGGCCAGGTACAAAAGCATAAATTCCTGGCTCGAACGCAACTACCATCATCTCGACTGGAGCACGGGAGAAGTACCCTACTGCGAGGTGGAGAACGTGCTCCGATCGGTTCTGCACAACGCCAGCGCCATCTACGTGAAGGGACAGCAGAAGCAGCAGTGGCTCGAACGTTTCGGATTCGATGCACGAGACGTCGTGGCGTGTCCCTCGCTGAGGAGAGCCAACAAAGTGGCGGCATTCTGCCCTTACCACGATTCACCCAATTGCGCACTTCGAAATGTCCTGCTGTTGAGGAAGTTTCTTCGAGAGAGCCTCCCTTCCGTCGGACGATCGCTCAAACTGTTTCATCAAGTTGGATCCCTCTCTGCCATGGAACCCATCGACATCGCCCATCTACCCAAGGAATGCATCGTCACCTTCGCTGCACACAGCGTCGATCTCGCCTGGGACAAATTACCCGAATTCCTCAAAAATGACCCCGAAGTCGGCGAGTGTCAACGATGCCGCGAACACGCGGACAAAATTTTGCCACTCAAAAGACAATGTAAACAATGTATCTTGAATTCTTAATAAACATCTCAAGCGTGAGTGTCACAGCAATCCCGATTGTCAAGTATCTTGATCGCCGGTATCCCGATCGCCGGTATCACGGACCGCGCGCGTTTGAATTTCCCGCGCCGAAAGGTCTCCCCCCCCCCGTTTTGAATTTTCGCGCACCGAAAGGTCTCCCCGTTTGAATTTCCCGCGCGCGCGCGCGGTCTTTCGATTTCCCGCCAAGCGGTTTTTTTCTCGAACTTCCCGCTGAAAAGTATCCGCGCGCGCTTTGAATCAACCGTCGAAAGGTCTCCGCGCTTTGAATTTCCCGCCGAAAGGTCTCCGCTTTTGAATTTCCCGCCGAAAAAGGCCCCCACTTTTGAATTTCCCGCCAAGAGGCTTTTTTTCGAACTTCCCGCTGAAAAGTATCCGCGCGCTTTGAATCAACCGCCGAAAGGTGTCCCCCCTTTTGAATTTCCCGCCGAAAAAGGTCTCCCCCCTCTTTTGAATTTCCCGCCAAAAGGTCTCCGCGCGCGGTTTTTTCAATCCCCCCCCCCCCCCCCCCCCCGCCAAGAGAGTCGTTTTTCTCGAACTTCCCGCTGAAAAGTATCCGCGGTTTGAATCAACCGCCGAAAGGTCTTTTGAATTTCCCGCCAAAAGATATTCCCCCCCCCGGTCTTTTGAATTTCCCGCCAAAAGGTTTTTTGAATTTCCCGCCGATTTCCTGTCGGTATGTCGGTAAGGTAGATTCCCACGTGAACCATGTTTGGGTCAGAATTTACCGTCGGTAAGGTAGATTCCCACAGGTACCATGTTTGGGTCAGAATCTGCCGTCGGTAAATTCCTGGGGACTTGCTGGAATCTACCTTACCGACCGTCGGTAAAGTAGATTCCTACATGGTGGGGAACCAGCATAGCTTATCTACTCAAATAAATAAAAATGATAATTCTGACGTGATAGGCAATAATTAGTTATATTTTTTAAATTAATGAAGTTCCATGGAAAAGAAATGTATGTTTTAAACTCTTTATCAAATGTTTTAATAAAAATCGTACAGTTTCTGAGAGAGTGCGTACAAATTATTCTGCCCTTCTATAGCAGACATAATCGAGTCAACAAAGTCCTACGAACCTTTGTATAATTAGTTAAGGCCTTTGGATGGTCAGAAAACAAGGCTTTTTGGGATTTAAAAAAATACTAATAAAGTACCAATGAGGTACTAAGGTACCTCCAATGAGCGGACTCGTTGGAGTCGCACATATGCACCCAGAAGAATTTTCTTTTCTCCGTAATTTACATGAGTTTTGATACCGAACTACACACGATTATTATAAAATATTTATTTAGGTACATCTAGCTCGATTTTTAAAAAAGTCACATTTTCGAATGAAACAACGGCCTTTGTTCGTTTCCAAAAATCGCAATTGTTAAACGATTGTAAAAATCGTGTGTACATCGCTATAAAATGTATCTAAGAAGTTTTAGTTGAAATTTGAAGTCAATCGGTCAAAAAATGCAGGACCTACGTGCCCGCCCGATTTTGAAAACATTTCTTCATGAAAAACGCGTTTAAAGTTTCAGAACAAGTTTTCTACATGTCTTTAAAAAAATTCCACCTAAAATAACTTTTGCATATCATTTTCGACATGTTTATAAATAACATAAGCCAATAAAAAAAAATCAAGTTTTTTTCAAAGGTATATAAGGTCTCAAAGCTGTATGAACGGATGTGACGATTAGTGGGACGTTCCCATGGCGATTACCAGACCAACTGTCATGGCGGCATGAAGATGACTCGTACAATAGCATCCTATAACCTTTACGAAATATTTTCTTGAAAACTGTACCAGGCACGGGAATTTCACAACGACCTTCTTCTCCGTAATAAAAAAACTGATTAAGAACGACTTAGAATAACTTTTACTCACTTTCCTAGTTGAGCTATATAAATTTGCAAAGTCAAGCAATCTGCTGAAGGCGACGAATACTGGGCCATCTACCTTATTACTCATTGCATGAAATATATTTCGAACGGATGTGCGAGCACTTTCTTCCAACCTGGCAAAAACAAATTATTCTGAAAGGAGGCGAGCGCGGTCGGTAAAAACGGAACGATGCGAGCTGCGCGCCGCTAGTGAGAAGACAGATGAACTAAATTTTCGTGACGGTAGATCATATTTTGAGCTTTGTGGAACATTTTTGCTACATTTATGTAAAAAAATTCAAAATAACTTTTCTCCGCCATTTATTCATGAAAACAGGTGAAACAAAGCTTTAAATGTGTGCTTTTGCACTGTCGAGAGCATGGTTCTCGCCAAATTGCCGAAAATGCTATGCAATGGTTAATTAATGGTTCACTATTTTTCGTATAGTAACCACAAACTGTAAATTCTTTTTCGAAGTTGTGTAGAATGTTGAGAACCATGCTCTCGGAGCAAGCGTCCTGCATGCACACAACAAATTTCATTTCAATTGATTGTTTCGTTTGGAAGAATTCTTATTACAAAATTTCGAAGTGGTCGCAGGCGTGTGGCACATAACCTAAAGCTTGAAAAGGGGTTTTCTCTGACCCTCTGCAGTAGCGGTATCCCTTAAGGTTAAAGATGGCAACGCTGGCTTATTATATGATTATTCAATAGATCTACGAGCTCAAAAGTTGCTCTGAATATTTGTGAGCAGGCAATATACGTTCCATCGAATAAATAATAAAAACGATTATCTCTATTATCGAAGTATAATAGTAATAAAAGACTATTATACTTCGTGAGAATGAAATCGTGTTAGAATTGTCTACCAACTTAGCTGAAGAAGAATGGAGATATGTTTATAAAATAACACTCACCTTAAAATCTCCCACGCACCTGCACAGTACTTTCGTGCATAATTCTGTAGCCTTTGCAGAACAGAATGATTGTGAAGTTGAGCGTTTTTTTCTACAAGCCCACAGTTCTGGAAATATGTGCGAGGAAAGCATAAAACGGGTCACCCTGTATACGTATAAAACGTATATACTCAGATATAACTTGGTTTCCTTATCTCTGGCTCCCGTTATTTCCCCCACACTGGCGAATGCAAGAAAGACGACACGGAACCTTGGCAAGCGTACACACAAGAGCTTTCACAAGAAAGCATACCCCCTTACTCTGACAGTTCAAGGAAACGAGGGAGTCCAAGAAGCTACCGGAAGAGAAGGAAAAAAGATCAAGGTACGACAATTTCTATATAGAATCCCGTGAACAATCGTATACATCATATATACAAGGCATCTAGGGCTGGTGCACTCATCCAATTGTTGGTCATTTATATGTCACTGCTCTAAAGTGTCATAAATAGGTAGCGATCAGTTTGGATTAATCAAAGACGACGGACTGCTAGGAAAATAGTTGAAATAACTTGTGAACCAATAATTCCTGTTTGTGGAATGAGCCTTATTTGAAAACCGAAAAAAATTGATATGAAATCCCCACCATGTCTCAGTTTTTCATTGGTGTTTGTTGTTTGTTAATTATTTTTCCAGAGTGAAACAAATAAATAAAAAATAGCCACTACAGTCAATAACGTAAACTATGTATTGTTTTGTCCTTTTCCAATAAAATGCACTGCATAATAAATGGTTGAAGTTCGGTAACCCGAAGAAATTTTATTAGAATGCTCAGCATATTCCCTAGAATGCATGCAGTTATATATAAGATAGCCGGTCAAGAATATGTACTTGAAAAGTTTAGATATGACAATAGGTCTAAAAGGTAGCGATCAGTAGGAACTGAGAGGTATGAAGAGAGGGAGAGGCGTTAATGTCCAATGTCATTAAGAATATCAAAAATAACCAATGGGGAACGAAGCTCAGGCGAAGACTCAAACTCGATAATAACTTTTTAAGAGGGGCGAGGGAATAATGCTCCCATCTCAGCCACAAGTGCTCACTCACGCGCGCGTGTATATGTCGTTAAATATATGTATAATATATGTATGGAGATGATGTTAATAGTTCCATTCGCACCCTGGAAATTTCCGTCCTCATCTCTTTTACCGATGCTAGAGTGCTTAACAACTTTGCATGAGTGTTCCATCCCCTTGGGAAATCATAGCTTCACGAAATTTACACGTCTTTTTAATTTTTTTACCAGAGCTTTACTGTATTGCGACCTTGATTCGTCTTACGAGAACTGCACCTTAAATGCCGCTAAATTTGGGAAAGAAAAATGAAAAACACAACTTCCGGGCATGATGTCGTCGACAATTTATTTTTTTTTGCTCCTCAGACATACAGAATGACAAGTTCACGTGTGTAGTTTTTCGGGAGTCCGACATTTCAGACTCTAACTTATTCATGCGTATTGCATACAATGCTGTAATCTCTACACTCAGCCTAGACAAAGGAAAAACTCGTGGACCCCATTGAAGCCTGTTAATGACCCCCTCTTTTTTTGCCCCTCTCTCTCTCTCTCGCTCTCCCTCTCGCGCTCTGTTCTTCCATATAATTCTCTCTTTCTCCATAGGTTACTGCATTCAGAAATCTGGAAAATGTGTTCCGTACGTGCTGTTGTTTGCGAAAGGTATGGACCATTTTGGCCGAATATTGTCTGAAAACACCCGCGCGCGGTTTGACGTTGACTGTGTATATTTTTCAGCTGTACAGAAGATACACTAATCCAAAAAACGACACAACAAGAAAAAGTCAGAAATAGAGAGAGACAGAATAGAGAGAGGGGGGTAGATAAGGAAAGGAACAGAGCAAAATCTGCCCGGCCATTCCAACGTTTCAAATACTCTGGAGCGACCTCCAGGGCACCATAGTACATAATTTTGATATCATATAGAGAAAAAACAAGTATTTACTATTCTGACGTTACTTTTGCTAACGGTATTTTTCATTTAACGGACTATTGTACTCGTCACAAACCGTATTAAACTCACTTTGAACATTTATCGTACTTTTCTACGCCACTCACGTCGCACGGAATCACGTCCCGCGGTCACCGAGACCGCAGTAAAAAAAACGGGCGAACGACAAGAAACGTGATATAGAGCGTTCATCCTCACAGTTAAACCTGTTTCTTACTTTAACGACGACAAAATATTTTCTTTCTCGTAACGGGTGAACGAGTTTATTCACTGCACTTACACACTGGTTTTTACACGTTTTTTCAACAAAATGGTCGTTCCTGAGTCCCGCCATGCGGATCAGTGTTCACGATTGCAGGTGATAGAAGTTTTCTCGCCCAATTTTCGCACTCCTTCTTCGTTTACCTCTTTATATTTATATATATGTTCGATACGAAGAACCAATTCAGATATCTTGTATGAATTATTTCAGCGGTAACGGAATTTGCCAAATCTCAGTGAATCACCTCGTGTCGGTAGATTAAATCGAAGCGTTGCACAGTGGCTCGATGAGTTTTGAATAACAAATTATTTATTCAAACCCTCGTGAAGGTCTGAATGAGCGGTTTGAATTACGCGCGTGGCTCGTCGCTATATTGACTTTTCTTTATTTTTAAACGCATTCCTCGTTATATAGAAGATGATACAACGACCACGAAAGTTGCTCGTGACATGCACGATGTTTTACGTGTAATTCGAAGTTACGTAATTCTCCACTTCCCCTAGTCTCATGATAAACGATCGATATAGTACAAGATGGTGTATATTTTCTTACAACCATTGTGTTTTTTACATCCATGAAATTAAGGTGAAAACTAACAGTGAATTGCCATCTGGTTCAATACACAAGATCATATGCCTTTAATGTGATTAACGCTTCGAATACCTGGGTGATTCCGGTTTGCATTATTTGAACTGTAACTGACTCTGAATTCTATATAACCCAGGCAGAACCAAGGAGCTTGTAATGAAAGGACCGTCACTGAAGCCGAGGCAGTGAATCACTCATTCCATGGGATTTCTGGGTCAAGTAAACCCTAAATCCGGCGGGATGGCCTGAAACGTCTGGCAGAGGGTCTCCGCAAAGTCGTGCCAATACAGTTGCTATTGGAGGACTTGGGATAAGCCCTCAAATCAATTCCATCTGGGACTGAAATTTCATGTCTGTCGTTTTAACCATTGAATTATCCCGTAAATTACTGTATATTTATATCCGGATATGAGAGCGCGCGCGCGTGTGTGTGCATAATATGTTTTGTAGTTGAATATACGTATATATAGACCGATAAAGCATCGATGTCTGTGATTCTGTTTGGGTGTCGTCTTTACTGTGGCTCCTCATCCGCACGATTAATCGTTACAGGATGTACGTGGAACTTGCTCTTTAAAACTCTTATCGCCGTTATTCGTGGAAGTTTTCCGGCATTTCCTACTGGTGTCGGCTTTTCCAATGTGACGTCTGCCGAGATACTTCGGTTTTACAGCGTTTTCCCGTAGGAGGCCCCCTCGATAGCTCAACGTGTCGTTCAACTAACATAGCCCTCACCCCTCTTCTCATACATCCCTGCACATTTACCACCCTCTTTGGCGTTCTCATTCTCCCTCGCTGCTGCACTTGCGACTCTCTTCGCTTATCCTGATTCACCGTGGAAAAACTGGAATATCAGAGATACTCCAGGTTAAAGGAGGAGTCGACGACAAAGCAACGCCGGAGTAGGGATAAGGACGGTCGAGGATCGGTCGATCCACTTCACGAGTGTCCACAGGGGCAGCGAGCGTAGGCATTTTTTCTCGTAGCCATGCAGCATGAATCACAGAAATGTTCTCTTATCCACGCTTCGTCCTTCGTTATTATCAGCTCAGTGACGATGATTCAAAAAAGTTAAAAGACTCGCCAGCAGTATCACGAACGGTGGATTCCCCAGTCTCAACTGACCGCCGTGTTGCATTGCAGCCGGATGCTCGCCTGTTTCAACAGAAAACAAAAACGAAATATCGTGTTTGTCTATCCGTTCGGTTTTGTATTCTGTTCATTAGTTTGATTGTTGTTTCTTTCTTTTATTAATAACAGAACTTCCAATTGCGAAAAGGAAGCGGCTGAGAGAGAAGAGGATTAAAAAATACTCGAAACGTGCACATGCTGACTTTTAAATTCGAATATCCATCAGCCAGCCTTTGGAGGGCACTTTGAGTTCATGAATGATTGGCGGCCTTTTGAGGGTAACGCTTATCGCGCCCTCGAAATCGTCAACTTTCTTGAATGATAAAAGCCAAAAAGATTTAATTTTTAATTATCGGTCGACAAAACTTGAAACTTTTTTTATTCGATAAAGGTATTCGATGTCGCATGGAAAAACGGATTATAAATATAGCAAACCAAACGATGCGATATTGTACTTGTCCAGTAATATAGAAAAAAATTGACAATTCTGTTCGTAATATCTGTAATTTGTATTTGTTTAAAATATCTCAAAATCGTTAGAATCTGGTCCTCGCAGGTGAAATTATATTGTTACGAGAAACAGAGAATGGTAAAAGGCAAAAATTATGGAATAGGAATTTGGTGAAAAGCAGCGAAATATCAGGAAGCGAAAGATTTTTCACGTCGTCAGAAAGTACCCCATGAAGGAGATTTCTCAATTCCTCCCGGGAACTGCGAAATGGACAAAAGAAGAAAGGCAATGTAGAAGAGAAATAACTTGGGAAATCGTTGTGGGTTGAGTCGGTCGTAGAAACAAAAGAATAAATGAGATAAAAGACAAAAAGTTCGTGACTAAGAGACGGCAACAGATCACTAGGGACTTGGTAGATTGTATCGATGAGGAGGGAAAAAATATTTTAAAAAGGCCAGGAGTGATTGTACCCACGATTGTTGACATCCAAGCTATGATCGACGTTCTCACTCGTCGAATGAGAAGAACAAAAAATGGACAAGACATACAAAAAGCATTCTGATATATTATTTCCTGTATTGATATATACAGATATGCATCGAATGGATACTTGCCATGGTTATGGCAATAAGAGTAGCCGAAAACGAACGAGAAACAATCGGGAAATCAATTTGTCGCACTTCGCAATCACGTTTATAATCCCCCTCCATCCTATCTAGAGCGCTAAGCGGATGCAATATCGCTTTTCCAAGTGAAAAATTACAGGACGCAAGGTACCACACTGCTACTCAACATCGGCATTAATCAGGGATGAACATTGGTCAAACATCAATGGTCGGTTATCCTATTGAATACTTTATTTGTCCATTCTACTATTGAAACTATGTATTTTTTAGTCATCGTTGGAAGAAAAAAGCAAGGCAGCGGATGGATGAAACAATAGTGTTTCATGTGCAGAGTATTTCGTTTTCTTTTCAATGATCAGAGAATTTAGTATCACCTCTTATTGTGAACTGTGGATAATATAGGCAAAGAAAAGTACAAAAATGAGTGATACCCCATTTGTTTCTAGCAATTAAATGGTCATATTGACAACAATATAGTTCAAATTCAACGCACTAAAGTGTAAAGTATATTTTGAGCGCTGGTCGAAATCGAACGATGTACTATTTCTGGTCGCGAAGAAAGCGATAGTTCTGATGGAAAAAAATAGAATTTCGTCTATTTTCCTTACCATTAAGTACGTGAACGAGTACGGTTTTCCAATTGGCATTGCTGGGATGGCAGGTGTAGCGTCCACTGTCGGCTGGCTGAGCTCGTTGTACGAGAAGATAGGACGTCGTTATTTCGCCCTTCTCCGTGATCACCGAGACGCCTCCTCTTGGACTGTCATAGTTTATCTCCTGCAGGTGATAAAGGCAATTTGAGTCTCATTTGTCCGATGTGCTATGATAGAGGTACAGCCCAAGCGATACATTCGATCATTGTTTTCGACGCCTGCGTTTCATGAGATACATTCGCAAATATAGCATTCCTCAAATGACGAGTTATAATCAACATTATAAAGATAGCAACAAGGGAGTTGGCTAAGCTCAAAACACAGCCTGTTACGATCAACCACAACGATTCAGAGAAATCGATCGTTGCATATAAACCGTTCGAGTAATACATGTACAAGTACGGGATATTCCAGGCCAAGTGGGCAAGCTCGTGGTTCTCATTATCTGAGATTTGGATGAAAATTCTTTACTACCAAATTATGGGCATAAGGGACATGTTATGTTTTTATAATATTTTACCGTGCCGCTTTTATAACCCATAGAATTTCAAAAATGTATTGTACATTGGAACTGGACGTCAACAATGTTTGGGAAGCGCAAAAAAATCGACATTCGAGTGATAGTTAGTATGCCAACCTCTGTCACAATGCATGGCTTAAAATTGATCCGAGCAAGGCAATAATAAAATGTCAGCGGACAAAAAAGTACCAAGAAAGCTTCATGTTTTTTTTTGTATTGCTTCGACAAGAATAAAAACACTAGGCACAAAAGTTTACAAAGGGAGATTCGCAGGACGGTCGATTTAATCCGGTATGCCGCATGCATATAATGCATATGTCAGTGGGTGTAGGGGAGACACCAATTTACTGTCACTCACCTCCTCATTATGGGTCCAATAAATGGCCGGCGGTGGCTCTGGACTGTGATGCACAACGCACGTCAGATTCATCGTGCTACCTCTGTTTATGTACATTTCCGGGCCTCCAACTACCATCGTCACGGGCTCTGCTCGACCATAAAACATACGAGGGAGAGACGGAGAGTGAGCTACCGCTGTGGGCCGGTTGGCCACATTCGTCATGACGTATATCGTCAACGTATAGAATAATTTATCGTTTAATATGAAAGCGTGCAAGATTGATTAGACCCACGGGACAAATATTAATAACATTCAGTATTCACGTAACTTCGAGAGCGCTTGGTTATCGTAATAATTATTTATTCTTTTTTTTCGAAGTATACGTGAGGTAAATGCATACGTCGAGAGATTTTAAAAAATCGATAACGGCTTACAAGAACGGAATGTTCTTATGGAAATGGCTGAAAACCCAGAGAATTACGTCGAGTACAATTTTTTTCAAAACTATGAGTACGGTAGAAAATATAACACTTACGTCCACCGTTTGAGCTAGAATATCATTTGAATAAAGAGTTACCTTAATAATTGTACCCAATTTTTGGCCTAATAAATCATTTGATCAAAATATCTAAAGAAAAACGAACCAACGACTGATAGATGCATGGAGTGGCCGATTGGTGGGGTAGTAGAAACTTGACACTCGTAAGTTCCCGAGTCTCGTCGTTGTGAAAACTTAACCTGCAATGTCCAATCCTCGGTTCTCGGATAATGTAACGATACGAATCTCGCATCGGATGTATATGTGTCGATTCCAACTGTGAGAAGGTGAATGTCCCTATGTCTGACCCAGGACACCTGAGGAAGGAGGAAACATTTCAGGACCGAATCCATCCTCATCTTTCGCTGCCTCGTTAGAACTCTGTATCCCGCTTTCTTTCTCGCTTCTTTTTTCTTTTCGGTCAGTATTTGAACTGAAAGATTTGTTTGAATCTCATTCATTATAATACATCGTACAGAGTCTCGAAAAAAGGCACATAAAGGTAATTTGGAATAGTCGAAAAGAGAGACAGACATCCTTAACAAAGGAAAATAAATGATTAATAATGCTTTTTACTTCGCATGATTAGAACAACAACCGGCAAAGGGTAACTTACTTATATTACTTTTCCCGTTTCTCAAAAAAAAAAAAAAAAAAAACACGTTGATCATATATATGGATACTACTTTCCTTTCGACGAAAGGGCGAAAAGATCGAGCGAATAAAGCTACACCGAAAAGGTGCCTTTTTCTTTTACCCTTTTTCGCTTGAGTAACTCAATTATGCTCTGAAAAAGTAATTTAATCTGACTCTAATTACTTAGAATATATGCTCGTCCCAGATTTGTTGATCTACAATGTACTACCTAATCCTTGCGAGCTTCGGAACTCCCGAACTTAGTACCATAAAAAAAGCTCATGTTCATGTCGAACGGCGTCTGTACAGTTCGAAAAATACATCGTCGAGATTAGCCGGACCATATTCGTAGAGACATAACATCCCCGAAAGATTCTGCGCATTCGGCAGCACACGGACTGTTATTACTGAAACACCAGAATGAGGACTGCAACCGTGTCGCAGGAAATTACACTGCTATAAAGTTCCGTTTCTCTGTCCGCATACGGACGACAAATATTTTTCTATCAAAGAAAGCCTCTTATCTACTTCCTTTTAGACCCTTGTGGATGTGGAACAGTATAAAAAACCATGGAATACGTATTTCTTTTCATCGGCGGAAAACCCATTCTAAGAGGTAAAACTACCCTTCAAAGTAAGGCTTGTTGGGAGCGATTTCTCAGTTTTACCCACGAGCAATTTACCGATTTAAGCGAACCAAAAACAAAACATTTTGTCTGTAAATTGGTGTAACGTCTAGTAAGGGCACATAAAGATAAACATTATAAAAGGCGAACACACCTTACACTTCTCTTTCTCTTAGCCCGTTTTTAGAAGGACTCTATTGCATTAAATAAAACAGGTACTACTGGAAAGGGAAGATAAAACTAACGGTTACGTATTTTCGCCTTTTTGCAAGATTGCAATCTTAAACGGTAAACTACCTTGTTTATGAATTTTCTTACCGCAGTTGTTCTTTGTTTGTTGAAGATGCATCCATTGATTAAAAATGTTCGACTAACTTTGAATGAATGTTTCCTCGTATTTCGAAATTGTTACTGGTGCCTGAAAGGGCAAACCAGCCCTGCTGGTGCCCCTATCTGCGGTTTGAAAAAAAAAAATCCTTATATAATCCGGTAAAACTGCTACCATTCCATCGCAAAATGCATTTTATTTCTTGTATGCATATTTGCATTGAGCTTCAGTAGGGTCCGGGGGTCAGGTAACTCTCATTCGCCAGTACTCGTATTTACTTGTCGGAATGCGGAATGTCAGTTTATATCAGAATGCGTTGATGATACCGTCGGATAAATGGTGCAATACATTTTTCTATACTCGTAATCTAAATCATCCAATAGTTCAATGTTCCCCTTTGTACCGTCTGGGACAATCATGAGGATGCTATTCTCAAAATGCGCGATGGCTTCGTCCAAAATGTTATGACCGTGACCACTCTCAGAATCTACCAATAATAAGCTGTCACTAAAAAAATAAGAAAGAATTTTTGGTCTAACCAAGTTCTATAATAGTGGGGATGAAAAAGTGGGGTGAAGTTTTGAAAAATCAGTTTTAATTCAATATCTCTTGAGAAAAAAATTGTACACTTTTTGTTTAAATGGGAACATTGTAGCCCTTGAAAAGACGCGCGATCGAGTATTTAATCATCACTCTCCGGTAATATCTTCACCCCCCAAAAACTGGTTAAAATACAACAACAAAAAATTGTTTATTGAATAACTCAAAAATAATCTATTTTTCGGGCATGGTTCAAATGTACGAAATGCAGAGAATAATTTTCTCTATATTTTCGGTTTTATGGACCACCCTTGAATTTTGATTTTCCAACCCCTCTCGGGAGCTCAAAACTCAAAATGAAATTCTGGGAAAACTATTGACCGTACGAATTCGCCGCCGTGGAAGAATTTGTAGCTTGAACCCTCAGCTACCTTTTTGTCCACAGCGCCAAAATCGTATCTCATTATTTTCGGTCAATAGTTTTCCCAGAATTTGATTTTGAATTTTCAACCCCTGAGAGGGGTTCGAAGAACCAAAATTCAAGGGTGGTCCATAGGAACGAAAATATAGAGAAAATTATTCTGTACATTTCATATATCTTAATCATCCCCGAAAAAATGATTGTTTTTGAATTTATCAATAAACAATTTTTTTGTTGATTATTTAACAATTTTTTGGGGGGTGAAGATATTATCGGAGAGGGATGATCAAATACTCGATCGACGCGTCTTTTCAAGGGCTACAATGTTCCCATTTGAACAAAAATTGTATGAATTTGTCCTAAAGAGTTATCGAATGAAAACTGATTTTTCAAAATTTCACCCCACTTTTTCCACCCCCAAAATGAACTACCACAACTTCGGCGCTGTGGACGAAAATGAAACCCGGATTTTTCTGAACATTTTGTCTCCCGGCGCCAACCTCGTGGGGGTTGTCGTTTGACATTAATCCAGCCGCATCCCCTTTCATCCCCTAAAAAAAATTCCTACATCCCGATTTTTAGGCAAACTTGGATTTAACGCTCGTGGCACCTAAAAAATCACCTGTCAAAAAACTAGCCTTCTTCTAATTTTTTCCGATTTCAATATACAGCACGACTGTACTATAATGTTTTGTTAATATGAAACATATTCTATATTGTTTCTAATTGACGAACGGCAAACGATCGTACAAACGGAAGGGAGGTTTTCAGATTAAGATGCCATTACAAGGACATTTCCCGATCTAAGTAATTATTTTTCACTATTGATCTGAATTCACTTTTGCCTCCTCCAAAATTATAAAAACTATGAAACATGGGATGCCGAAGAGACTCATTGTTCGTAACTATCTGTATGTATGGGTATGTTTAACTTTCTTCGATCCTTTTATCGTTACAGTTTACGCCGCATGGATTTCTACTTGGGAACCGCGTTTATCGAAATTGTATACATTTTCTACTCCATACTTTTCGATTAGTCCTTAAATGTAACGCACAATATTTTTTGCGTGTCCCGTTAAAGGGGCTCATCTTTCACAGTTTTGCTTATTGAAAGTGTATTAATTCGTTGATGGTAGTACGAGCACGCAATCTTGTTTTCTATAGATGTTGTTCAAATTGTAACCAGACATTGTCCATATTATTATGCATGTTTGAGTGAAATTTCACAACAGTCGACTATTTAGATTG
This sequence comes from Ophion obscuratus, assembly GCA_964007375.1. Lineage (NCBI taxonomy): Eukaryota > Metazoa > Arthropoda > Insecta > Hymenoptera > Ichneumonidae > Ophion > Ophion obscuratus. The sequence goes on along the minus strand of OZ023316.1, from coordinate 15,481,576 downwards.
GGAGATAATGGGTTTAAAAATTGCAACTTTTAACACTGCAGGGTCTGCATTGAAATTTAGACAGAATAATTTTCCGTAAAAAAATATTTGTCCCCTATAATGAGACATTTGCCAACACCATAGAACAGTATTGTTCAATATTTCGAGACAATTAATTATTATCTCATTCCTAAAGTTAAAAATGTTGTCATAAAAAAATATTTGCATTATGAATATTAATATTTTATATTGTTTGTGTTATCTTCATTAACAAATAAAAGTGTTGGTTCATTTATAACTAATTAAAAACTTTGTTCGTTTAAAGATTACTTCCGAATAAAAATTTGTGTTGCAGTATTATTTCAAGTATGCCGCGCAAACTCACGTCAATGGATACGTCGAACGATGCGGTGTTTCCATATGACTTCTTATTATAGGGGACAAATATTTTTTGCGGAAAATTATTCTGTCCAAATTTCAATGCAGACCCTGCAGTGTTAATAGTTGCAATTTTAAAAACCATTATCTCCTAATCTAAATAGTCGACTGATCTGAAATTTCACTCACACATGCATGATGATATGAACAATGTCTGGGTAAAACTTGAACAACATCTACAGAAATCAAGATTGCGCGTTCGTACTACCTTAAGATACAATATGATGCTGTTTCTTAAATTTCCACAGCCAATTGTAAAAAGCTTGAAATCATACACCTTCGTGACTGATCTTTATTGCAGCATGCGAATCCCGCTTTTATAAATCAATGCCGTGTACAATAACACGATCATGTATAGTAATTTTCAAATTCCTCATTATATATTCAGAAATTCGAGATAGGTTTTCTTTACAAGTGGCCCACATGCCCCGACGGTGGAAGAGTAAATAATCATGGTAATGTATAACCTTTTATCGGTGATGCACTGTTCCCTCGTGTACGTACTCATTTGCAAGATTGTAGCATTCTATATTCATTGTACATATTTACCTTGATCTATATATACACTGCTCACAAAAATGATAGCATAATCATTTCTGGACTCATGATCGCGTCGCAAAAAAACGATTGTAAGGGTAGGATTATTTTCTTTTCAAAATGTAGCTAGACGTCTCTACTCCAAGAAAGTACTGAAGCCTCCTGAAGCCTCTGAGAGCATATTCGGCACTTTGAAAATGGCAAAAGTCCACGAAATGCAAGAAAGTGTATTGAACATAATAGGAAGTTATTAGTTGATCACGCAATACTCGATAACATTTTCATGTAGAGTAAACGTCCTCATCGCATCTTGACGACTTTATTTTTCTCGTATACTAACAGAAAGTGTTTTAATACTGGTGAATAAAAATGTTACATCTGCATATTATTGATGGGTGATATGCGTAGAATGCAAGTTTCTGATCACGAAAACATAATACGATAAATCCAAGTGAGAATCGATTCATATACTTAAAACCCGAATACGGATAATAATAACGCCGGTGCAGAGGAATGCCTAAAACGAAAAAACGAATTTGTATTAATGTGCTATTCATATATTACTATTGAAGTTGTTAATATATATTTGCGCTTATACTGGAAATACATTTTTATAGAGAGGTGTAAAATAGCGTGAAAAGCATTTCGCCATGGAAATACGAATACTGCTTACTTAGAGGAATATAGCTGACCTCACTATTCTACCCCCACGCCCCCACCGAAGTTTAATGCTAACATACAAGTGCACACGAACATCAAATTCGTATTGCCCATAAAATAGCAGCAGCTTCAACAGAATAAATGTGCAGATGTTTAAGAACGCGAATGAAAAGGAAACTAGAGGGGCCTGTGCACACGGCATATTTTCTACGCGCAGACAACGCGCGTTTATCCGTCCAAGAAGCATGTGTATCGCGTCGTCTGTGCGTAGAATATACGCAGCGTGCATAGGCCTTTACAACAACTACAACACACTACAATTACTTAATGAATTATTGTGACGTATTCTAAAAACTTTGTTTTCTATATAAATCAACCTCACAAGTAATCTACAATGGACAGGTCTCAAATTCGAGATAGTTTTTCTTTATAAGGGTTTTTGTGTTTTCTTTCGTTGTTCGATTAAGACTCATTAATGTCCATGATTACTTTTCGAGTACAGTTTATCAGTAGGCGGGCGAGGGGGTAGACAATTTACTGTGTTGCATCGCAATTTTCCTGACAGTTTCATAGCGACTTTCTAGTGCGCGCAGAAGCGCTAAAACTATTACTATGGTCCAACGTAATTTATTTCCGTGGTGCACGGTACTCGAAGTAATTCTACAACGCACCCTTACATGAATTTGAACCGTAATAGAATTTACAATATGACATTGCAGAAAGTAATGCATTACGGTATTGAGTTACCCTTTGTTAAAGTCGACATACATTGTACTAGGTTTTGTAGTCTTGAATAGCCTAATTCCTGAATGGATAATTTTTTATATATTATAATGTTGACATTATTCCGCGCTGCTGTAAAACAAAGTCCGGACGATATGATTTTTTCACGCTTTTAAATCGATTCTCCTGACAATGATGATATGGCTCAACCCTGCTTTCAGAACATTGTCATTTTTCAGATGACCTTCTCTTCGTGCACGTTGAGTTCACGAATTTGCCAGGCTTGCCTGTCGGAATAGATGGAGACTAATTTCACTTAATGCAGAGTAGGTTCGAGTCTTCGCATTCCATCTTTCGATGCTTGTTTCTTCGGCTGTCCGCAGTAGCATGAACTTTTATCCATATAAAGGGTGCCTCAAAATAACCTGACATTTAAATGTATTAACAAAACGTATTATTTATTTGACGAGTACGAATATTTTGATTTTAATATAAGGTACAAACATAGAGGTTATGTGTGGAACCTAATATTCGATAAATGGTATAAGCGGCATGGGCTTGGAAGATTTATTTTTTCACCAAGAGGGCGCAATCTGCCACACGGCAGGCGAAACCATGCCGTTATTATAGACGAAGTTTCATGGTCGTGTTATCTCGCGCCGCGGCGATGTCAATTGGACCCCAAGATCGTGCGACATCAATGTTAATCTACGAGAATAACAATACTTAACCTAAATAACGGTATTACAATAAGTATTCATTTTAACATAACGAATAACCGAATTATTTGATAAGGCAAAAAGCAAAGCAGGTGATTCGTGCTTTTCCAAATCGCGGTTGCCGTGTCAGGAAATGTTAATGTTCTAGCCGGGAAGAGATTACCTGGATGTATTTCGCCAACAACCCGCTAGGTGACGTCAAGCGGACCGCCTCACGTAACCAAGGTACCAACGTACAACAAAGAGAATTCGAAACGTTCTTGTACCACGTACAGAAATGCTACGCTTGCTGCGTCCACTGACGCTTATGATATGATTATACTTGTGAAATAATAAGTATCAGTACCACCTAATGGTATCGATTTTACACGGGTATATCGCTAAAAGCCCTTCCAATACTTGATCATCTCCCTGTTGCTTCGCCGGTTTATTTTCCATGCAAGGTCCTGTCAGTACACCATCATCTTCCTCATCGTTGTCCGGCCTTTTTTCGATCCCTTTTCTCGCCAGTTTCCGGTTATTTCCGGATGTATTCCTTATGGCTTTCCTGGTGATTTTCCGCTTTTTCCCAGGTAGTTCCTGATCAAGTTTGCGAAAGAAGGAGCGGTGAATCAGGGCCTGGCCTATGACCTATTACATGGCGAACCTGATCCACGCTAGAAGTTCTAATATTATCCAGAGAATGCAGTACTTTTCTCAGGGGTAGTACTTTTCTCAGACTTAAGGTATTCCTTTCGCGGAGGTCCGTATTTTGTTGGAGCGTACGGAGGGCCCTTTTAATTCATTAGTAAATTCCAGTGGCGCTCAATGAAAATAAGTCACAATCAATTATTATACCCAACAATAAACTGGAATAAAAAATTTAATGAACTCAGATATTTTTACATTTTCTCTAAAAAGTCGCGGCTACGACAATTCTTCTGCTAGTCACATTTTCTCAAGTTTTATCATTGACATTTTTCTTAAACATTCGGTGACCCCCTGTTGTTATTGTCGTTACGAAATCTTTAGAATTTTCTACATGCGTGAGCAGTTTAAATCAGGCATCTAAAGTTATTTAGTGTATAAATGATTAGATAGACATGTGGCTCACGTGTCATCTCCATAAGGTGCGGTATAAATCAGAAGATTTTCAGAGCCATCATTTTTTGTTGAAAGTTCGGTAACTTGGCTTGAGATGTTACCAGTATACTGGAATGTATTTTTACTTCATTATAAACGAAAATCACTTAATTGTTAAGTATACGGGTTCTTGAAAGGAATACCTTAAACTTCCACACGGGAAGGCACGAGTCACGAAGCCATTCCCTCCTGACGTAACGGCAAGCCAGCCCGGACACTTGTTAAGTTGGGCTTATACGAACAACTAAAATTGCTCAATTCTGGGCAATATTGGCGAAGTATGACGTTCCGACTACGTCCAGCAATTTACTGCGATTCCTATATGGAGCAATTGTTACTGGATTTGTCTCCACGACACATTGAGCTATATGGAGCTACTTGAGTGAACCAGGCAATTCACACCAGAAATTAAGTTGAGCAACTGTCGTCAAAGTATACGTACAGCGAGATAAAAAGAAAATTGCCTTAATTTTTCCATACCCACTGGATATTTGGCAATCCATAGTGGCAACAGTAAGCAATGAAGAATATATGGAGCAACTAGAAGCAATATTGCCGATACAATTCCAGCAAATTTTAAGAATTCGTCCAGCTTGCGCCACTACCTCCGGCGATTTTCACCGGGCAATTATTGCTAATAAAATTGTCCGTGTAAGTGCACCTTTAAAGAAACATCACAAGAGAGGTTCGTAAAAATATATAAATGACGAAAAATAGTAAAGTAAACGAAAGTCGTGGCATAAGCGAATATAGACGAGAAAGAGTAGAAACGCGTTTGAATCAACGTCAAACGGAGTGAGAATACTCTCCTGTTCACCCACACAGACGTTATCGTAAACCCAGAGTATTTTTCGCAAGGTGCCCTGGTCGTGCGATAATGTACAATTTCAGAGATTGTTCGGGTAGTAGCAAGTTACGGGCAAGAGAAACGAGAAAGCGCCTCATCGCTCTAGGACCGTCTGGTCAGCGCGTCGAAGGCGAACCTTTGATCTTGCAAAGACTCGGACAGCGTAACGGTCAAAGCGACGAGTACGAGTGAAAATGTTGAAGTCGAAGTATTATAAATAGCTTTTCTCGTCATTGTACAATGCGAAAAGAAAAAAGGTATTTCTGGCGATAATGTACGCCCGCATAAAATTGGTATAGCTTTATAAATAATTTTCTTTGGTGAACGATATTGTACAATAAATCGTACCAGGGTAGCCGTCAGTGCTTGTGTACATTCGCCCGGCGATCACGGTTATGTCGACAGTGCGAGTGAGGTAGAAAGGCCGCCAATCGAGGTTCTCGATAACGAGTGTCGAGACTGTCAAGCGCAAAGAAGGCTTGCCGACCTGTGAGTTTTTCTAGCGAGAACTTCACGAGGTATTGAACGACCGTTCGTTCCCGGGGGCTCGGAACGTGACGAAGAACATGTTGCAAACTATATACATATACATATATATATATATATATATATATATATATATCCTGTTATTACTTAAACTCGCAATTTGCGTTAATGTGCCATGGAAAAAACTCAACACGCGAACTCAATCCTCTATCCGATTGGGTGCTTCAAAGCAGCACCCTGTGCAGAAATGTGACCGGGCATTCCCTACTTTGTTTCGGGCCCTGACCCGACTCGCCTTGTCTGTTTTACCTGACGGGTAATCAGACAAGCTACCAGAACAAGGTAATCAGAAAACCCCCCTGGAACAAACCAGAAAGATGGCTAAATCGTTTTTTACGGCTTACCCTCTGTTTAAACATTACGTTCTTCTGGCCGGGATACATTACGTGCAAGTACATCTTCACGTAATGTCTACCCGGCACCCGGCCAGAACATTGGCATGTCCTAAAAAGTGGAGCCTGTCTTTAAGAACTGTATAAAGCTTTTTACCTCATCAAAGACATTTATAGTTGATTAGGATGAAACTAATACATGTGTTGTAATTCTATTCACAATTAAAAGCATTCATTTCATCAATGATAATCTGCGAGGATAAGCATGCTTATAATAAATATCGGGATTACAATAACTAATCATTTGAGCACAACGAATAGCTAAAATATTTCACGAGGTAAACAAGTAAAGCAGGTGCGTCCTGTGCGTTGTACCACGTACAGAAGTACGCTGCTTACAGCGTGCACTTACGCTTATGATTTTGCAATGTTTGCGAAATAACCCTTTGCACTCGAAACCTTTTTCGCTCGGATAGTGAATGATGAGCGAGAGTCACCTCTCGAGTGCAGAGGGATAATAAGTATAAGTATACCAGCGAATACTATGGTAACACGCATTTTTACCCGACGACAAAATATCTGCGACACAATATCCGCAGGACAAAATATCTTCCGATATTATATACAGTTTAAAGAAATTTATTCCATGTCAAGTGTACAGTCATGCCGTTGAAATTTATTCCATGCCAAGTGTACAGTCATGCCGTTGAAATTTATTCCATCTTAAAAAGGAGGAAAATGATTAAAATGTGACGAATATGTTTGGGTTAGTTTGGGTTTGTTTGTTTGTTTTGTTTTGGTTTGTTTGTTTGGGTTCAATGTAGAAATCCGTATTATGCCCCCACCCCACTATCTCACACACCCTACAAAGGTGTTTTATCCTCATGCCAAAATATCCGCAAGACAAAATATCTGCCGATATTATGTACAGTTTGAAGCGTACAGTCGTGCCGTTGAAATTTATTCTATGTCAAGTGTACAGTCATTCCGTTGAAATTTATTCCATCACAAAAAGGAGGAAAATTATTAATATGTGACGGATATGTTTGGTTTGGTTTATTTGTTTGGGTTTGGTTGTTTTGGTTTGTTTGTTTGAGTTTGTTTGTTTGGGTGCAATGAAGAAATTCGTATTGTGCCCCCACCCCTCACCACCCCTATCTCACACACCCCACAAAGGTGTTTCGCGCGACCCCGTTGATGTGGTGGACGAGATTTAGGATTTTGTCTCGCGGATATTTTGTCATGAGAATATTTTGTCTTTCGGATATTTTGTCCTCGGATTTTTTGTCGCGAATATTTTGTCGTCGGGTCAAATGTGACGCAGCCAATACTATCTATTTTACTCGGGTAGATCGCCAAAAGCCATCCCAATACTTGATCATTGTCCTGACCAGTTCCTAATGAGATCCCAATCAGTTCGCGGAAAAGAGAACGGCGGTTCGGGTCCTGGCCTAAGACCCGTTACATGGCGAATCTGATCCACGCTGGGCGGCCTGACCATGGCCTGATATTATTTAGGGAAGGCAGTTCGGGAACAGGACTTTTTCCTGACTCAAATTTCTACACGGGACGTCATCAAATCCACCTTTCAAAGAGAAGATTGGGCTATAAATCGATGTATTTATATACGAATATGTAAACCTTTGAAGGCCAATATTTGCAAAATGTTTCAATTATCCCGCGTAATGTCAAGAATAAGATGGAATGTGAAGCGGGAATAACGAAACCGGGATGATCTCACATCAGAGAAGAGGAACCCAGGTTTACTTGTTTTCTGACTGTCTAGGGATTAGGTGTTTTCGCTTGAGAACAATCAGTATATCCGCCTCGGCAAAAATATATTTCCATTTCTTCAACACAATTCCCTAGCAGGTCTATTGGGAGTGAGAATCTTTACCTTAAATTTAGAAAAAAATAGGTAAGTTATTACGTAAATACTGTTCGATATTATTTTTAGCAGATCGTGAATCTCTTACCATTGGTGAAACTTATTGATGAAGTCCAAATGAGAAATTTTCCACTTGGAATATTTCCATTCAAAATGATTTTTTTTTAATTCATCGATTTAACATAATAATCAGAGCGCAATAGAGTGTATTTTCTACTATGCTATAATAATAAATTTATAATTAATCGATAACAATTCGGACCATTGCATAACCCAGGTAGAAATTGTGTTTGGAATCCTATATGATTCCCCTACTTCTCCCTACTCCCTGATAGGGATCCAACGGGACACCCCATTGGATACCTATCAGGAAACGTCACGCTCGTACATTGGATTCCAAGAGGGACTCCCCATCGGGATCCAAAAGGGATTCCCATCGGGATCCAAAAGGGATTCCATAGGGATTCCATAGGGATTCCCTATTAGGATCCAATAGGGATTTCGCATCGGAATCCAATGTAAGAATCTTAAAGCTTCCCCACAGTATTGAACAGAATCCGATACGATACTTGATCGATCATATCGCATTCTGTAAGCCCAAAATGCTACAAAAAATAAAAGCATCGATACACTAAAGAGATCAATTTATTGTTTACAAAGGAGTACATATCGAATACCACAATATACTTTTTTTGTTTTTTTTTTAATTGTTTACCCATACTGAATATTTATAGTGCTTTGTATAGTATTCTTCGAATACGTATATCTTATATCTATATCTTCGAGCACTTTTTATACTTTATGAACTTTTTAAAAATACTTTAAATACTTCTTATGCTGTAACGTAGTTTTTATACACTTTTTATACTATTATTAAGCAAAAATACTTGTGCAGTTATGGGCGGGATATTCCTTGAATACTTTTCATATTACAGTACTACCTCCCTAAGAGAGCCCTCCCTAAGAGAGAATTTCCCCGCCGTTCCGCTTGAGCGCATTTTATGGCTTCCCCCACCTAGCTCGAGCTGTCCAGTGTACCCGAGGCCTCCCGAGTTTGTCGCGGACACCTCCATAAGAGATCGCGAGCGATTTCAGAAAATCGCACGTCGCACGATTGTCAAATGGACAATATTCCTTTGTATAATAATATATACGTTTAAGCCGTAAAGTCGGAGAAAAAAACATGCACCATAATTAAATTTCAAGTAGTAATTCAATGCAAGTAAAATATATTTTCGATTCAGCCATCCCGTTTTATCTAAAAATGAAATATTTATACATATATATACATTGTATATTTCAACTTGAAGTATATACACAAGATAAATTATTAGTTACATTTTTTTTGTACACTGTACAGTAGAACCTCAATTATCCGAACGATGACTTAGTTTATCCGAACTCTCAATTATCCGAACGTTGGCGCGAAAGATACATTGTTGCTCGCTGCCACCGCCGTGAGCAACAATGAGCAACCCAACGCAATCTCTCCTTCCCAAACGGCTGCGAGACTTAGCCGCTCAAAAACGCGTTACAGCCGTTCGTCAATTAAAAATGGACGATTTTATTTTTAAAAAATATAAAAAAAGCATTCAACTTTTTTCAGGTCTTTCAAATACATTATATATATATATATTTCAACGTTAACATATATGTCAAATTATAATATATATGTATGTACTGTTTTTATATAAAAAGGTGTTGTTTATGATCTCGTCCCAAAAAACCCACGTTTCGATTATCCGAACTAGTCTCGGTCCCAATTGGTTCGGATAATCGAGGTTCTACTGTATATGTTCGAGTTTCGATAACGAATATACTACGTATATTTTTGCGAACAATAAGATAATTCAACAATTATTGAAAGTTTTACAAATGTTTCCTTCATATGTGTTATAATATTGCAACAACAAAATATACCAAACAGCAGAATAAAAAAAACGCGAAGAAATAGAAAGATTTACACATCAATATTCAATGAGATATACTTACGCATGAAACGACGAAACGCCAGTACACTTTCCGCAACTTGTTTACAGTTTTCTCAACACTTTCGTTCGCGCTCTCTCATAGAGGTCGAGTGGAGAAACACATACACGCTACCACATGCGCGATTTTCGAGCGCGCTAACCTAGCGGTGGGGGAAGGCTTCGGCGACGAATTTCTCGAGAATTACTTCCCCTAACCGCCCTAGACCGCTCTCTTAGGGAGGTAGTACTGTATATAAAATTTAAACACTTTAATAAGGTTGATGCTTGCATCATTGGAATGTAACAAACATTAATGCGTGTTTGGAGTAAATAAATTTTACGATCGCGATTGCGCAGTAACTCGATCGTCGCGCGCTTTTCAACGACGACACGAATATGTATGTACCCTGCGCCGCTTATGTTCTATCGCCCGACGTCTTTCTTTTGTCGGAAGCGATTTTCTGAATCCTTATTGGATCCCGATAGGGAATTCCTATTGGCTCCCGACAAGGAATCCCTGTTAGATCCCGATGGGGAATCCCTATTGGATCCCGATGAAAAATCCACCGGGTCGGGTGGAAATTGATGTTACGGACTACAAACTTAAGCGAATGTGTAATAGATATCATGTTTATAAAAATATGATTTCATACTTACATTCAATTTTCTTTTAAAACCTCATTTAAGCCGCTCTAACAAAACTCCACACCCACAGCGATAAACCGCAGACGCAATCGTAACCCGATTGCCGTCACGTCCAAAACAAATTTTTATGCGCACAAGTATTAAAAATTCAAAAAGTGTGCATATTAAAATTTATAACAAGCTTTTTTATTCGTATAAAAAATACTAGCCCATAACAAACTATAAATATACAATATGGGTAAGCACTAAAGTAAAGAAGTTACTAAAGAATATAATTATATATTGTATTATTCGATATCCTAACAAATTCCTAGAAACACGTTGGTGCATCTTGAAACTCCTAAGCAAATCTGTGCACGGGACCATCAAAGAATAATTTTTTACAGAGCGTCGCGAAATCCTATTTTATATAATTTCTAGTAAAAAATTCTCAAACCACGTTAATCTGGAAACAGCCCAGGATCCATTTGGATTCCAATGTGGTCTCCCTACCTGGGGTGTCCATATCAAATCCCCATAAGGATCTGGTAGAACCTGGGGAATCCCCAACAAATCTATTTGGATTCCAGTGTGGACTCCTTACTTGGGGCGTCCCTATCAAATCCCCATAGGGATCTGGTAGGATCTGGGGAGTCCCCAAAAAATTTCTGCATGGGAAAGTCATTATACATACAATATTCATACATATATACAACAAATTCCTAAATGCAAAAAAATAAAATGCAAAATAAAATGTATCGTTGTTTGTTTTGATTTGGAAAAAATGAAAATTCTTTTCGCAGCATCTCGAAATTTTCATAAGAAAAATTGAAGTCAGATCAATTGAAACGGCCGTTTTTTGGAGGGAAGCGAACAAAAAAATGTTTAGACTTAAACTAAGAGGTCTTCTAATGTTTCAGACATATATAGCACGATTAAACAGTAAGGGCACAAAGAAGAAAAATTTGAATGATCAAATTTTTGCTCATGTAAGGGGGTACATATAATGAAGGGGGACTTAAAAAGTTTGCTCATGTAAAGGGGTACATATAATGAAGGGGGACTTAAAAAAATGTGGGCCCTCTAATAAACGTAATGACAAGTCGAAGAAACATGTAAAAAAATGATGACGCTCAATTTGGTTGAATTTTGAAATGATTTTCGCGAAGCCTTATAGTTATTGAATACATTTCAAAAACTATTGATCATAGTTTTCTTTCGCTGGATTCGTTCACTTTGTCAAATCAAGAACAAGCTATATTAATATTTCATCGAGCTGGAGCACCGGAGCACATAACGTGAAAATAGCGCATTTTTTTATTCAACCCACCTACTTTTATAAGCTGCGAGATAAATTTGCATACTTATTAAAATATTTGACGAGGATTTTGTAATTATTCTTTAGTACACTATTACTTCACCGCGAAAATGACTTTATTCATGAAGAGACATAGCATTTTCGATTTTTAGATTGTAACCAAACAATATAGTCATGTTATAAACTTATGAATACACATTCCTTTGGGAAACCCTACGTCACGACGAAGCCGATTTCGAGGAATTTAATTTGAGTACTCAATAAAAAAAGAACTTCTTTTATCGTGTTAAATATTAGCAATTGAGCAGCACATTTTTTGGTAAATTCGTATGCACACATTTTGCAACCTGACTTACTGAATTGGAGAGTTCCAGATATGCTCAGTCAGAATATTCCAGTCGAAGCGCCGCCATCACGAACAATAAAAGTTCCATATATATTGGGTGTTTACCGAATTTAAATGAATAACATTAAAACCGCGGAATTAAAGTTTCGCGGCCATGCGAAGAGGGTAATCAAAAATTGGACACATTTCTCGCAAGCAGTTATTCCAGGATATTCTGTCAGGTTTACTATGTGTGTAAAACAATATACTAATAGAAGGCTATTTTTGCGTCCACGGGGGAATTTGAATTCGGCATATACTGTTGTATCCCCGACTCGAGAGCCCGAAATAGGTATTCTGGGATCGATGCGAAATTAAGGGGTTACCCCCACTTGCGATTTTGAAAAAATCGATTTGTTTTATTGCATTTTTTTGAAGTATAAGTATCTGAGAATATGTCCTGAAAATTTCAAGTCGATCCGAACAAAATTGACTGAGATATGAGCGTTGAAAGAGAAGAATCCGTTGTGTAAACGACCAGCTAGTCTGCCGTCTGACGCGCTTGACCCTCCCTCCGACCTTCAATGCATTGTTCGATGAAAAGGGTCGTATACCTGGCATTCACAACGTTCATATAATAGACTGGAATTTATAAAAACGTATTTTCTTTGTCTGTTATGGTCTAAACTCGTTAGTGTAGCTCGAAAGTTCGACTATATTGACAAGCTCACTGTGTACTATGGACTTGCTATTCGACGCCATTCTGCTTCTGTTCACGATATGCATGAGGCAATATGGGCGACCTTCGATCATTACAGTTCAACCGATGCAAATCCACACCATGAGAGTTGTCCAACCGGTGAAGAATCGTGGTGTTCGTATCAACGAGCTCAGGCGAGAAACGAGGCTTTCCAACACGATTACAAACCACTTCCATCAAATGTATTGGATGCCATCGGACCTATATACAACGATCTGAGTAAGGAAACTTTACTCGAAAGATGCGTCGATGGCTTCAATCAAAATAACAACGAAAGCTTCAACCAACTTATTTGGAAAATCAGCCCAAAAATCGTCTCGAGTGGAGCAATCGTTGTAAATTTAGCAGCTTATATTGCCGTTGGATTATTCAACGAAGGTTCAAAATCATTATTATTTTATTTGAACTCAATCGGAGTGAGCTGTGGACACAACGCGCACGAATACGCTGATAAAATAGACGAAGCACGGATTGCACTGGTAGAGAGACGTGCGGCCGAGAACACTCGTGAAGGAAGAATGTTACGAAGGCAACACTAAATTTCCGTTTTGCAAGCGGCAACTTCTGTATGGGACTCTATGTATGTTTACAAAAAAAAATGTTCTTCGTGTAAACTGAAATTGAAACTTTAAACGCGTTTTTCTCAAAATGGCATTTCTGAAGTCGGTGACCAAGATTACTGGAACACTAATCAACCGATCTTCTTGAAATTTTGCAGGCTTATTTAATACATAAAACGGAAAAAAATGGCCGTTTTATAGCCAAAAACGGCCGTTTTTTTCGTTAAAATCGAACCATTAACTTTGACTGTCCGCCATGTGAAAAATGAATATTTTTTAAAATCCTTCGATTAAAGACTAGTTTATACTTATATTTGACTAAATCCATCCGCATTTTTTTTTCAGATGATCCACTTCGCCGCAATGTTGATCATCGCAAACCGTGTATATAAAAACATTATTTCATTGACGGCCATTTGCCACTAAACAATGTAACATTTTTCAATAAAAAAATTACTGAAAGTTCTTTAAGATGGTATATTGATCGATTAAAATTTTTTTGTAGTTTTCTTTAAAAAAATTTACGAAAAAGGCCTTTTTTGCGCTACAAGTGGGGGTAACGCCTTAAGAGTTGGAACTAAAACTTGTTGAATAGGAATACAAGTTGATTTACTGGGTTGGTCTTAATATTTAATGTACAGTGTGTCGGTCGTACTTGAGGACCAAACCGTTAAAGATCCGACCGAGGACTGACTCTGCCTTCGTAAACTCTCTTAATTCTCGACTCTGTTTGTCGCAATTTGTCGTAGATTAATAATCTTACGATGCTTGGTCAGGGTGTGTGGCAATAGGCCTTTTTGGAGTTTGCATTTTGGCAAAAGTGTCACTCTTTCGCAACGAGGGCAGTAATCGGTCTCGAATTCCGTTTTATAAACACTTCCTCGATCAATCGATCGCTTCGTTGTATTGCACAAACTTGCAGGTACAACAATACGATTCGAATTATTCAAAGATGATGGCTTGTCGTCGTGATAAATAGTAACGCATGGACAAATCATTCATTCGTCAGCAAGGCTCTTCAGGGTCAGCCGTCAGTTCCTTGCTCACGTTTAATCTGTTCCAGGCCCTTTTCACGAAAAGGAAGAAACGGAGAATCACATGAGCAATTCCTCCTTGTAGCAATGCCTACATTAGCTTCACGCCCAACTTCTACCATTACTCAGGGAGTTTCTGAGCAGCATGTGGTCCTTGAAAAAAAAGTTACCCATGGTATATCGACTTGTTCGAGCTCTGGCCATGGCTACTTGAGTTTATCGTACTGGTGCTGCAAACCCCTGGGGTACACCTCAAGTTTGAGCAGCCAGTAAGTCTAAATATGCAGTCCAGGAAAACAAATACCTCCATATATGCGCGATTTATTTGAACGGTTGTGCGCACGTGTCTACACAATCTACCAAACCACTGACTGAGTATACAATATAAACAACTAACTGGAAACTTACGTTAAACTCAATGGCGGCGTTCGAGAGTGTCCAGTTTTGCGTTAGCCTTCACGTAGAGATTTTTGTCAATGAATTATTTAATTATAACATGGAGCAGAGCTTCAGCGTTCCACATATAGTTAATATTGAACCAACACAAATGTCCGATACTGTGCTGCATATGGGGAACGAAAGAAATAAGTAATCCAATCGCTACTGCTATATTTTTTCAAACGGACTTGTTTTTATTGGAAAATCCTAACGTTCGAACACAGTTAACCCAGATAGGGTTTTACACTCGGCACAGTAATGGCCCATGACGGGTTGCCAAAGAAAAAACGATGGCGCGATAATGGCTATATAAACGGGCCGGATCTGCACCATGCATGGTTGTTAATAGTAAACCATGAATGGCCGCTAACACTTGGCCCAATATCATATGCCCATATTGGCCTAGCAACGGCTGTCAGATCTTCTGCCGGAAATGAAAAACAAACAATTTACAAATTATGAATATAAAAATTCTAGTAAGTAGTATATTTTTGTTTTCTCATGCTTTACTTATGTCCATGTACATAGAATAATAGCATTAAAAACGCTTCCTGCATTGCTCAAGTTTTTACCTATCATCGGGATCGAACCTACGTCTTTCGTTCTAGTGTCGAGCGCCCTACGTACTTAGCCATCCTAACCCTTACAGAATCCATCGTTTGTTCGTTCCTTACTTTTATGCCGATAATTTTATTCGTGACATTAAAGTTTACCGACAATTTTTTTAGTCCTTTTAGGCTGTGAAAATAACTCGCTCGATTTGGGTGAAGTTCCGAAAAGCTCCTCTGATCGAGCTGAAACTTTGCACCCAACTTTCTCTCATTATCCTAAGAGAAACCCTTAACGGATTTTTGACGCCTAGCAATAGTTTTCGATGTATCGCATTGTAAAGTTTATTATTTCACGCCATACGAGTATATCTATATGTCCGATAGATACCCCCCACTCCTCCGGCCTCACTGCTTGCTGGCAAACAGTGCTCGCCCGTACGTGCATATCACTTGCCATGTGGGATGGGTTTGGTTGGGTTTATTTAATATAGCAGAAGCGCTATACAATAAATAACTTTCAATTTACGATATATCGAAAACTATTGCTAGTCGCCAATATCCGTTTAAAGGTTCTCTTATAGTATTGAAAAGAAGGTCTGTGCAAATTTTCAGCTTCATCAGTGCGATATGCTTTTCGACACCTTATCCCTTCTTTTTACGTATTACAGTTTAACGACCTGCATTTGCAAAACGCCCGAAAACAAACCATCAATTGCTGGAATAGATCTGGCAAGCCGTTCATCCGCCTACGATACCACAATGCTGATCGCCATATTATCGGTGCGATGGTATTGGCCCACCAATGGCTAGCATAGATCTGGCAAGCCGTTCATCCGCCTACAGTACCACAATGCTGGTCGACGAATTATCGGCCGATTATCAGCAAACCATTTAATGGCCGAATGCTGGCATTTTTTTTACGACAGGCAACCCTATATGGGAAGGTCACTAGTTTTATCAGCGGCCCTAAATAAAAAGCAGATTGATTTTACTCCGTGAGTTTAAGACTCCATTGTAAAAAAAGAAGAATATTTTCATGACTAAATAGGATGATGAAATCACTTTATTTGTAACTTACACAGTTTAAAGAAATTATATCTTAATTACAAATGTATACAGGCGAATAATCATGTATCGCTTTTATCGGTTGAAACGACTTTCAGGTGAAACAAACAGGATTAATTATGTGTCTTAATTATTCTTTCGAAAAACGTCAGTGTGAATTGGCCTCTTTATAAATTAGTATAACTCGATTTAATTGGTAAAAAATCCATTTTTACCTGTATTATACGTGAAGAATGTATGCGACCAAGGTTTAGCGTACGTAAAATTGTCGTCAAATGATCCGGTTTATAAAAAGAATATTTGTGAAATTAATGTCAAGTGTCTATTCATTGGGAATAAAACGATACTCGTTTCCTACATTCAATTATTTATTCCTCGCGAACGCGAATGTGTATTTGTCTAATTAAACCTAAAGGTTTTTAATTCGCCCTGTCTTACTGGCTTGCTAGTATTTCCTCGAAACTAGTGTGACAAATAATCCAATGGCGCATTCTCCATTTAAGTAGTTTTACAGATCAGCAACAAGGAGAGCTCTCGCCGAGAGGAAATTATTTGGATAATAATAATTGTTATTAAGGGGTGAGATGCAGTCAGAATTTTCAAAAAATCGATTTTTTTACATTTTCATGAAGTATGATGTTTCGAAAATATTCCCTGAAAATTTGAAGTTAATCCGATGAATAGTTTCCGGGATATCCCACAATTAGTGAAAGGGCATCGGGTCTCCATAGCAGGTAGCGGCTGACAAACGCGCAAACGATAATACCCGGGAAGGTAAAATGCTTCGAATACAACAACAAATTGATATTTTGGAAGCTGCCATATCGGCAGAAGCTCTATTGTATGGGCCAGGAATTAATGATTCGATATAACTAATTTTTTAATTAGTATTTCTATACATAAATCAAGTGTAAAATTGGAAAATTCTTCCAGAAATTTTCAGCAATGTATTACTCAAAAACTATGAACCCTGGCAAAATTTTATAAAGAATACTTTCGTTTTAAAATTGCCCGAAATGTAAAAAAAAATAATTCATCCCGAAAAAGGTTAATTTTTTGAAAAATTGTTTTAACAATTGGCTATAAACAATTGAATGCTCGTCTTTTCGGCGAAAATTGTGATATTCGGATTCAGCGGATCAAAATACATAAAAAAGTTTAGCTTCATCCATCGAGCTCAAAATTTTACAAACATATAATACCGTATCCATATCGAAAAACAACATTACAAACATATAATGCCGTATCCATATCGAAAAGTCGGTGACCACTATAATTAAAAAACCAATTTATGGATTTTTATGAAATTTGGTGTGCTTATTGATAGCATTAAAAACTAGTCCTTAATCGAAAGATTTTTATTTTTGTTGAAAATATCTATTTTTTAAAACAATGAACAAGCGATTTTTTGTTCGGAAATCGAACGTTATCTGTCGGAAGCTGCTATTTTGTTAATTTTTGAAAAAAAGCTCCGATTAAGGACTAGATCTATTATTAAACTAATGATCCAGTAAAATTTTATGATGGTCACCGCAAAACACTACATGCTGAAGGGGGTCCGAGAAAGATGGCGACTTTTTTTTATAAATAATCAATATTTTTCTTTGAAAATGTGTACAAGTCAAGTTGAAATATTACATAAAAAGTCTGTGTAACCACTTTTGCAAAATAAACTCAATAACTATAAAAAAATATTGAAAATGTACGTTTTGTCACGCCTCTGACTGCATCTCACCCCTTAAACTCATTTCGTACTTTTCGTAAGTTCTCGCTTTCTTACTCGGTTATATTTCTTATAGAGGAGTCCCTATATAACTCCCTCGATCGTCTAGTTCCTTACTTCATCACCCAATGCTCTCGCGTTTATAATATTCCTTGATCCAGTCGATCGCAACCTCCCTGGAAAACAGTTTTTCATTACAACGAGAAAAAAATAAAATAATTAACGAGGTAAAGATGAAAAAGGTACATATATATGAAATATGAGCGAAAAAGAAAACTGCATCGTTGGGGCAACGTAAAAATTCTTGAAGTACTTTATTGAAAAATGATGCTTAAAACTCGGGATTTCCCTACATCCTTTGCCGGAAACCGCTAATTACTCTGAGCTTACAACAAATTTCTTAATATGTGTTTTTGCACTCTCTACACCTCACGAACGCTCCCACCTTAGAACGTGCCCTCAAACGCTATTAAATGTTGATGTCGATGATGGAGCAAGCAGCCATTTTTTTATACATTTTTTTATTCACCCTTTTTTCCGCTTTACATTTACTGCACGTTTCTTTATAAGAATATCTTTACCCACTGTACGTATTTCCACGCTTGCTTATGTTTTATGTACGAGGCAAAGCGGGAATATATATATATATATCTGCGAAAAAAACCTACATATTGTATTTCAGTACAATACAATATGTTTGAAATACAAAGGACGCAGTATGAGGATCTACGTGTTTCAACGAATCAATTATCAAGAAACAACCATTGTAGAGTAGCTTGTAACGTCGACCGCTCCGTCTCCTCCTCCCGCCACTCTACATTATTCTTGCCACATTACCCAATTTATTATTCGACTCTTGAATATCATAAAAGCAGAATGGGCGTTAAAGGAATACGGTAAAAGAGGGAGATAAAGAGTAGGAGAAGTATAGAGAGAGGGAGTAAGTTATTGGTAGAGGGACGCAGAAAGGTTTGTGCAGAAGTAGAATGAGAGCTGGCTCGCTCGTAATTAGTATTCCGAAAACGGAAGATGAGGTTCTTAATAAGCTACCGCCTCTGACGTTTCCCATCTCACTGAGAGACTTGGCCTCCCACTCCTTAATATGCCCAACGCTCTTGCGTTATTTATTAGTATCATACATAGTATTTCAGAATGTATACACGATACTAGGAATATACTAGCTTGTTTGAGCAGACCCGAGTCACTATATTATGTACCGCAAGCAAACATATTGCCTCGAATTCCAAAAGTAATTCTCCGCTCCGACGAACGAAAATTCTATAACCAGGATCCTCTGAACGATTAATCATCGTCGTCTTTCATTCCGCCGTTCAAGGCATTTTGTTTCGTTGACATTTTCCCTCTAGTAAATTGTCGACTTCTCGTTCCTGAGTCGCTAGAAAATGTTCTCACCTACGTTTTCCTATTTCTCTTTCTAACGGTTAATTATAGAGGCAATGGTGGCATCTTTTATGAGCCGGGAAATGATAGCAAAAGAGACTCGTGTAGAACGAGATGGTATAATTTTTTTTTAATCGACGCCCAATGCCGAGCCAATTTGATATAACGTAAAGATATCACAACGAGATGAATAATTGCCGAATGACAGCGACTCCGCATGAGCGGCGGGAAAAGTAGGAAATCGAGTAGGAAGAGTTGAGAGCGATGCTGAGCAAAATAAGTGTGCGAAACCGTGAGGAATGTGTGGGAATGATGAGCAAATGGCGTATGAGACCTTTTTCGATACTCGGCGACGGACAGATCTGCCCAGAAGTTGATATTCATTAACGGAAGTGATATTCATTGTTCAATCTATTTGAGTGAAGCTTAGGAAGAATTTCTGTCCCGCAGTTTTAAACGAAAAAACAAATATTATCATTATAACAATTAACTACACTGCTTAAAACAATTAAAAGATCAAAGCTGTTTGGTCAATTTTTTGTAATTTTCAAGGAGCTGTTAAAAGTGATGAAATAAAATATAAAAAAGATCTTCTCAAATGTGATCTTTCCGATTGCAAAAGCACTGCTAAAAAAATTGGGCTTGATTTTTTTCATCAAGTAATCCTTGGAAAAATTGCGAAAAACATATTTGCTAAATTATTCACGGACTTAAAAAAATGCTAGTCACGAATCACATCTCAAATCTTATACATTTCACATAAATTTTGTTTTTTTTTCGTACGAATGATGTAAGATTTTTGTTATGAATGGTTAAAGCAAAAACCGCATTTTTCACCTCGAGTGCTCATAATCGGGGTACAAATCATCGGACAACATTCCCAAGGGAGCCGCTGAAAAACTTAGAATCTATAAGATATGCTCCGATATAATGTAAACATTTTTTTTCATCTTGACATGTTGGTTTTTTCCAGGTGACAAAGTTAATCGATCATATCTTTACCAGCTGGACCAATGGTCTTTTTTAACGCGGGCGTTCGATTCCACCTTGAGTTTTTAGGCAGTTGGTTATAGAACTGACTATTGGCAATAGTCGGCCTTGGGTAAACTATTTTCTTAAATGAAAAATTGGCAATATATGTGATGAGAGATGTATAGAGTTTCGCTAAAACGGAATAGGTTACAGTTGTGGGACGCGTTAATATCATATATTATAATTGCGTTTACCATGGCAAATTTTATTCGAAATATGTCACATTTGCGGGAATTTATGGTCCATTATTTCCTGGCAAACAAATCGGCCGCGCAAACGCAGCATGGCCCAGAAGAAATATATGCCGAACATGCTCCATCGAGTACAACATGCAAAGAGTGGTTTCGCCGCTTCCAAAGTGGTGATGATTATCGACTGCAACTGATGCGTTCAAGGTAACTCTGCACGAAACGAGGCGGTCCTGCGGCCGGAATAAAAGAATCATCATATCAAATGGATTTTCATAATGCTTAACTGATTCAGAAGGACTTAGAAGGTGTGAACTGGAAAATGCCACCCCACCCATCAGATTCTCCAGGCATCTCTCCCTCCGATTACCATTTATTCCGGTCGATGCAGTTGGCCCTGACAGCTCAGCACTTCACTTCGTACGATGAAATCAAGACATAGCTAGATGATTGAAGTCCCTCTAAAGTACCCGAATTCTTCCTGCGTGGAATCCGATTGTTGGCCGAACGATGGGCCAGTTAGTCGGTTTTCTACCGAATCATTATTTTTTCTTTTGTGCAAAAATGGGGGGTTTCATATGCAACGACCTATTACACTCACTTATGTCCTGTGACAAACCCGGTATGAGCTTATTAAATAAAGACATGAGTTTACGGTTATTTCCCGTGAGTTTATGGTTTGGTCACTAAGAAATTGCGATTTCTTCTGGCGTCGCCGTGGAAGACGATTTCAATATCATCCTAGAACGATGCCCGCATATTATGGCAATTCGATTATAGTTTAGGCCGAGGTGTTGCGATCCTTTCGCACACATCAGGCGATAATACCTCCACTCAAGATTACGTCGAGGCGATACACCGACAAGATTTTGGGGCTTAATGTTTTTCTATTCGTCATCAGATCAACGAGAGATTACTCCCGAATCAGATTCAAAAGAGTTAAGGTAGTTCTGTAGTATTAGTAAAATCTTAGGAATTGGCTGAACTCTAAGTATGGTGGAGATATGACCTTCATAGACTGATGCCTAAAAACTCTATTCGATTCACCGTTTATTTAATGAGATAATTGCAATTGAATTGTATACGCGATCCCTATACCTAACACGTAAACCGATAGAAGTTTGCTCGCATTTCTCGATATAGGTTCTAAACCGATCTTAGAATTTCAAAATAAAAACACACGTGTACGCAGTACTATTGTGGGATTGATTTAAAAAAATGCAAAACTTCGACCGTTTAGTTTCCGAGATATCGACTTATGAAAAGTGGTAATTTTATTCCACACGGAACTCGGGCTCAACCATCTGTAACGGAATGGCAACCGTGTACGCTACAACCAGCTGATCAGTGCATGGTCTGGGAACTCGAAGCATTTTTTCCCGAGTTCTAGTAATGCTGAGACGAATGTGAAACAAATTTATTCTGCAAACAAATTTACTTTGTTCAAATTATGCATGTATTTATTCGTGTTATATATATTTATATATAAGCGTGCATGTGTATGTGTGTGTAGATATAACTTGGGTTATTGCAGAGCACTCGTCGCAGAAAATATGTAAAATAGTATTCAATCCCATTCGGGTTTTCTTCACTGTTTTCCAAAAAAAAGTCTTTGTTTCAGCCAATACAACTTAAACTGTCGGCAAGATGTAAATCGACAATCCGACGTCCTTCGACAGCGAATTTTTGTTGCTGATCGTTGAAGTTATAGTTATTCTCATCGCGTTTAGCCGCATTTGCTCGACACATAGCTGGCACAGCTTTCAGTCTTTTAGCAAGCGCTTTTTTCTTGTAAACTTTGCTTTCCATCGCCTTTGGGTTAACATTTTCACGCCTTTTTTTATTTATATAAAATATTTCGCAAAAGACGGATCGTAGGAAGCTTAACGCTATGGCTGCAGGAAAATCGCGCTGTTGCCACGATTACAGCGCCGCTCTCTATACGAGTATGATACCTATCTATGCATGAGTTGCAAATATGTGGGACATATAGAGGGTACGAGCTCTGTTAAAAATGTACAACCAACAGCATCGTATAGGCATTGGATGTTACTATACGATTCGACCGAATCTATTGGCTCATATGTGTACCTACAGAACTACCTTAATATAAACGCCACATTAAATTTGAGAAAGAATGCCGGAAACAGTAATCCGACGGTGCATCAATGTTCAAGCACGATTGTCTGCCCTAATCCACAAATTTAGTGGAAATGCTCTGTATCGACACACGCGGGCCGACTTGGTCACAGACACACCTGCGCACCCATAGCTAAACAAATAGATAGACAGAGGACAGAAAAGCAGGTAGACAAAAAAAGGTCGGTCAGTAGATAAGCAGACAGACGCATCTCCAGAAAGGCAGGTCAACGGACATGCAGACAGACCGATAAACAAACTGACATATCGACCGACGAACGGACAAGGAGCAAAAATCCGACAGTACAACCTCTTTGTGGTACGCTTTAGTTAACGTTAATACCAGAGGTATTTGATTTTTTTTAACGATATAACAAATTTAATCTGTCTCGTTACGTTAGAGTGTCGATATTATTGAGCTGGAAATGAAGCTGAACAATTTATATTCTTTTATAATGTTATTTTTTTCATTTTACATTAGTATTATATTATTTACTATAGTGTCAGTAAATAATACATTCATATCATACAATTTTATGTTGTAAGTACCCAGAAAAACACAAAAGTTTCATATTTAGTCACGGCCTCGTTATAAATAATCAAACGCAATTTTTCAAACTTCAAGTCTCTCTAGTTTCGTCAAATATTTCTATCCCATAACTTTTTGCGGAGATACACCTGATCATGCTTGAAAATAACCTAAACCTCACAGATCTATAGATGTTTTTTGCCTCACCTTAGATTACGGAAATTGAACTGATCGCCCCAATGACCACTAACTGCTCTCATATCTATTATATCTTCTTTAGACCACGTTATTATCGAGTAGTTATAATACTAGTCCGATCATACGAATTTGCTACAGAAGACTTATTCACCAGGGCAAAAGCGTCAGCATCGACAGGACAAGTACATATAATAGTGAATAGAATTACAACAGATGTATCTGTTTCATCCGAATGAATTATAAATATTTTTGAAAGCCCTTTTAGAACTAGATCATTTTCCTGTCCAGTTTTTAATCAGATTTCTAAAAGGGAAACGGCGGATCGGCTCCTGAATCACGCTGGAAGATACGCTGGGGGCATTTTTTATTAATGATAATCTACGAGAATAAAAATACTCACCATAAATACCGTGGTATCACAATTAGTATTCATTTAAGTACAGCGAAAAATGAAATAATTGAATAAGGAAAAAAGGTAAAGAGGTGGTTTGTGGTTTTTAAAATGGAGGTTACCTTGGGAGGAAATATCAATGTTCTGAACGGAAAGTCATTACCTGAATATTTGTCGCCAACAATCCGCCAGGTGGTTTCAAGTGACGCCTATCGCATAACCCAGGTACCATCGTAAGAGGATGAAAGTTCGTTATGTGCGTTGTAGCACGTACAAAAGTGCTATGCTTACAGCGTGCACTTACGCTTATGATTTTCTGATACTTTTGAAATAATAAGTACCAGCACCACCTAATACTATTCATTTAACTGGGGTACATCGCCAAGCGCCCTTCCAGTACCTGATAGTCTCTCTGTTGAGTCGCCGGTTTATTTCCCATACCTAGCCCTGTCAATACACCACCATCATCCTTGTAATTTGTCTGCGATCTTTTCATCCCTTTCCTCGTCCGTTTCTGATTATTTCCTAATCAGTTTTCGAAAAAGGAAACGGCGGATCGGGTCTGGCCTGTTACAAGGCCTCACCATAGCTCAATATTATTTAGGGACGGCAGATGAGGGGCAGTACTTCATTCCGACTCCAATTTCTACACGAGTAAGTGCCCTTTTTTTCAATTAGTTTTCTCATATCTAACCTGAATCGCTAGTTTCTCAGAGTGTTTAACGAAATCACACAGTTGCTGTACCGGTTGCATTTTCAATTACGCTTTTATTTTCTGGTCTATTTTCAACTTCCTTATATCTCCCAATCAATGTCCCAGTTTATTTATAATCTCTTGGTTTGATTTTCCTTTAACTTTTGTGCACCCGCAGATATGCTTTAAATTTTAAGTTGATTCCTTGCACATTCTACATTTTCCGTCTGCATCCCCGTTTTTCCCCGTCTCTCCCGAGACTATTGCATATTTTCTTCGCCTACGTTTCTCCAATTTCTCCACTGCTCATGCAGCATCTTTCCATGCGTGCACCTGTTTTCCGATGTTTGTATTCCCTGAAGTATGCCAACGTGGCAATCTTGTTCCAATCGTATTGAATTTCTGGGTTAATTCTTATTTGTATGCATCTTTCTAGTTTTCTTTTCAGCTCTTTTTTATTTCCATTCAGTATGAATTCCCAGATGCCCCCCCGCCGCCACTCCACCTACGTATTCCATTGCTTCTTTTATTTAAGTCTCCTATTTCGATGAATTGTCATTTGTAATGAATTGCCAATGTAAATTTGCATCACTCGGCATAGACTTTTTATACATTTGAACGGTGAGTTCAAATCCCATTCAAAGTAGTGTCATTAAATAAATTGATTTAATCATTGACGCTCCTCAAAGCCGTTTTTCGACGTGTGAATGTGCCCTCGCGATTGGTTTTATTGCAACTAAATTATTTATTCGATAGTGTTGAAGTGTGTCTCGTTCGGAGCAATTAATTTTTTCGCACTTCCTATTTTTAGGCACATTTAGGCTACGGAAATCACTGAATCGTTTTTGGGAATACTTTTTAGGGATCCAAACCTCAATCGTAAAAAAATACCATTTCATATAGTAATAAGAATAAAGAAATTTTAAAAAATGAAGTAGAATTTTCGTTGCATTCCGATTATGCAAATTGAAACACCATTTATTTTATTGATATTATTCTGCCTACTCAAATCCCGAAATGCGAGTTCCCACGATCGAAACACGGGGAAATCAATTTCTGGCACCCTAAAACGGTAGCCTCACACCTCTTCAACAACATTTTTAAATCTGTATGTAAAGTAAAATGTTCATATGTATATAAATATTCCTGCGGCTGAATAGGGACGGATACAGCAGTTTTATAAAAATAATATAACGCACGATTATCTCTCTCCCATGGTCTTTGGTGTGTGTAATATTCATTCCCAATAAATCGCTCTACATTCTGATACTTCTTTTTTTAGCCATTTTGTGATAAATATGAAAATGGCTACGGTAAGAATTCTCGTGAATCCAATTTTCCTGAGGATGGTGATAAAAATAGGAAGGTAGAAAGAAAAGAAATTGCCAAAATCCACCTTGCACAAGATTTTTTCCCGTAATATTTTCATCTCCACTTTTTCCGCACAAGTGCCCACCACACTCAGTCTCCGTCCGATTCATTATTTAATCTTCGTTTCGTTCCAGGGTATAAAATTTACTTTCGCCCGCTGTTCGTCGAGAACGAAATCCGCCTCCTCACCGCTCCTCTATCCCGTTTGCTCCCTTATATGCTGATTTGCCTTCACTCACATTTTTCATAATCGAGAAAAGCAGGGAAATAGAGAAAAAAACCTCGTTGAATAAAAAAGAAACTCACGTTCGCCGAATGGGTTCACCGTCTATTTTTCTTTCAGCTCCGGATGATCATGTTTTGGTTTTATTCCCCACGACCTTTTGATTATATAACTTAGAGTGAGAAATATCCCTCAACTGTTTTTTCTTTACTGGAGATTGAAGCGCATCAATAAAACATCCGTATCTGGGTTAATCTTGGACTACCACGTTGATAGCATTCAATGCAGCTATCTGGAGGGAAAATCATTTGATAGATTGTTTCAGTCTTCGCAACATTTTCGAGGATCTTGACAACATTGTCCTCGCTTTCTAGCGAACTCTTAGCGTCGAGCGCTTTAGTTTACCTAACTGCGTTTGTCATTTATGGTGCAGTTGGAGTACTAACAAGGAAAGGTCGCGAGGTGCCGCCTCTGATTTCGATGAAATTTGGCATGTTTGTAGAATGCGTCAAAATAGGCAGCACGTATTTTTTTATATCGGTGGAACCTGATTTTTAGGGGGTGAAACGCACCCTCGAAAAAGGGGGGGTTTTGTTTTTCGGCGATAATTTTTTAACGGAACGAGATACGAAAAATCTTCATATTGCAACAAGTTTTTTTCCGAGTACTATATTGTAATGGGTCTCCCGTTTTTTACATTAAATTTGTAGGCTTCGGGACTCGATTAGTGAGTGAATTAGTTGAGACCTTTTTAAATATGCGTTTTAAGTATACGAAAGCGGTTACGAAGAAAAAAACCATAAAAATTCGTAAATCCGGCAGAATTTTGCTTTTTACAATATGCACTGACATGTGATATATGCGACGAAGCAGCTATTATGACTTGTGCGTGGTGGAAGAAATCTCTATATTTCCAACACTTTTATCATGACTATCATTATTGTAATAAGTGAAATTCATAAAAAATATACAGTTGAAACGTTTATTAAATAAGTAAGCGCAAGAAAATTTTTCCGATTATATTATAATCTTCAAAGGCAGTACGTGTTGGGGGAGAATTTCTCCATAAATATAAAATTATAATCTATTTGCTTCCCATTTATTGCGATAAACAATACGCAATTTGTTGTTATATTCATCGTTATTATCATGAACGATTAGTAGTCGAACGGTACAACACTTTTTCCCTTTCAACTTTATTTTGTTCTATAACCCGTTCACGAGTTATAGAAAGAAAAAAGTATTTAAGGGTGCGTTTG
The DNA here is from genome assembly GCA_964007375.1 of Ophion obscuratus. NCBI lineage: Eukaryota > Metazoa > Arthropoda > Insecta > Hymenoptera > Ichneumonidae > Ophion > Ophion obscuratus. The sequence goes on along the minus strand of OZ023316.1, from coordinate 15,453,992 downwards.
ATTCCTTAAAAGTGCTGTTGTGCCAAAACGAGAAAATTCGTATTGAATATTTTGATTGTAACCGACTTTAACTCTACAAATTCTTGTCCATGTCGGGAGGTAAGAACCTTAAGCGTTTTCCTAGTGAGAGGGTGGCGGGCGATGGTGGAGCGAGCGTAATTTACATAAACATGCAATCACGTAATAGAACGAGCTAATATTGTCGTGAATTGAACTCGGAATCACAAAAGGCTAGCTGATTATACGATATTCTTGGTTGAAAGTCGAAGGGCAGTTCCAACCCCGTAATTGTGAGATATCGGAAAAACCAAAAACACGTATACTACCTTTTCGTCCTACATATATACGTAAATTTACACACCAATCCAGGTAGAAATCGTGTTAGGAATCCTATGAGATTCCCCTACTCCTCCCTATAAGAAAACGTCACGCTCGTACAATGGATTCCAATAGGGATTCCCCATCGGGATCCAAAAGGGATTCCCAGCGAGATCCAGTCGGGATTCCTATCGGGATTCCATAGGGATTGCCAATTGGGATGCAATCGGGATTTCCCATCGGGATCCAATGTAAGAATCGTAAAGCTTTCCCACAGTATCAAACGGAATCTGACATGATGCTTGATCGATCATATCGCATTTTGTAAGTCCAAATTACTACAAAAAATAAAAGCACCGATACACTAAAGAGATCAATTTATTGTCTATAAAGAAGTACATGTCAAATATCACGATATATTTACATTGTTTTGTTATTTTTTTACTTTATTTCTTACCCATATTGTATATTTATAGTGCTTTATACGCTAGTATTGAGCTAGTATTGAATGAAATATGAATACTTTGTACATTTTAAATGCGAATACTTTTTATGCTGTAACGTATTTTTTATACACGTTTTATACTATTATTAAGCAAAAATACTTGTGCATTTTTTGTACGGATATTCTTTGAATACTTTTCATACAATATGAAATTTTAACACTTCGACGAGGTTGGAGTTAGCATCGTTGGAATGCAACAAAAATTAATGCTTCTAAATTATTTTAATTTCTTTTGGCAGAGTTTGGTTACAAAAATCATTTAACCATTTTTTAAAAATATTTATTTAGCGATTTACGACATCAATATATAAGAAAAATATCTTTATGACAATACAAATATGGAAAATAAAATGTTAAAAGGAACTTTCGATGTGTTTCAACCATGCAAACTTCAAGGACATATACTTTTCATACTTAATGAAATATAAATACTTTTTATATTATATATACTTGAAAACAAATACTTTTTATAGTGTAACGTTTTTCGGGTTATGGTTGCGCTTGAGGTTGAGCAGGTCGGCGGCCATCCCAATCTTTGGAATTCGCGATTGCTTTCCCGCAGCAGAGCAGCACGCACGTCATCGGTAGTAACGTAGGTTCCATTGCTGCGAGTGTGGAATTTTGTGAGATCGGCTTAAATGAGATTCAAAACATTGAAGTAGATTTAAGTAAAATGTATTGAGAAAAAACAACAGTTGTGGTACAGTAAATAGCAGAGTGAACGCTTATCGGAAATTTCCCTCTTCCTGGTGGGACTCAAATCTCTGATTTGATTCGTCAAAAAAATTTCACTTGATGATTTTCTTGCGCTCAATTAAATATATGTTATTCCACAAACACTAAAGTAGATTCGAGTGAAATTTATGGACAAAAAACAATAGTTGAAGTACAGTGAATGACAGAGTGAACGCCTATCGGAAATTTCCCTCTTCCTGGTGGGATTGAAAACTCTGATTGTTTTCGTAAAAAAAATCACTTGATGATTTTCTTGCGCTCAATTAAATATATGTTATTCCACAAACACTAAAGTAGATTCAAGTAAAATTTATGGACAAGAAACAATATTTGAAGTGACAGTGAATGGCAGAGTGAACGCCTATCGGAAATTTCCCTCTTCCTGGTGGAATTGAAATTTCCGATTTAATTTGTCAAACGAAAAAATAAAGTTCGCCCCTAATCTAGATTAACGTCGCTATTGTTGAGCGCAGCCGTTCTTGATTTTCTTCATTTTTCGAAATATGGCCACGTTTAGAAATAAAAAGTACTAATTTAACTTAAAATATTTTCATTCGAGATGCTTTGAGAAATAATCGTTAAAAAAAGGCTACGCTCAATGATAGCTATCACAGTTACAAAAAATGTGCAACATTGTACAGGGTGTCCAATAGGAAGTTGCTAAAACTAAATAAGTGTCTCTTCCCTCCATGAATTCAATAGAGGTCCCTTTTTCTGAGGCGCATACCTGAGGCCCCGCAGTTTTATTCCAGCCGTGATTGAAGCAAGTACGCGCGCGTTAAAATGAGTAAGCTCACCACGGAAGAAAAAGTATATCTTATTGAGTGCTTCTTCTCGAGGAGAAAAATTTATAGTAATGCGTATAGAGGGTTTCGTACTAAGTTTGGAACTCATAGAGTTGCCAGCGAAAACACACTGAAAAGGTAAGAATTTAATATTTATTCATATTCATCTATCACACAGCTTGTATTTCAATTCAATTAAACTGCATTGAAGTAATTTTACGTTAATTTTTGTAGGATAATCGATAATTTCGTGAAGTATGGTACACTCCAGGATCGTTGACATGAGTTGCCAGGTCCATCTGTTACGGTGACTACACCAGAAAAGATCAACGAAGTCGAGAATTATTTCAAACAAAATCCAAATGATTCGATTCGGAAAGCTGCTCAAGCATTAAAAATAACCAAATCATCATTACACAACATTTTGAAATATTTTTTAAAGTTTCATCAGTATAAAATAAGTACTCATCAATTGTTAAGTGAACATGCACAGTTGTCACAGTTTTCAAAAGAGAATTGATTTTTGTGAACAATCTAACGGTTCGCACTTCGAAAATATCTATCATTAATCACTGTACTTTTTCGTTGTTTTTATAAGATGTAATAAATTCACATAAAAAATATTTGACTGGGTTTTATTTATGTGCGTTTAAAACTGCAGAGTTTCCTCTATTTAAAGCAATTTGGTTTTTCTGATTCTGTACACGTGTTTTAAAATGACAGTCGATTAGTTTCAGCAACTTCCTATTGGACACCCTGTACATACCCGACTATTGTTGCTCGCATTATCGTCCGCACCAGTTAGAAAAAAATGGGTTCGAGAAAAAAGCGATTCAAATTTCCCCATTTTTCGAACTGGTGCGGACGATGACGCGAGCAACAAGAGTCGAATATGAACAATGTTTGCACGAAATTGTTTGTAATTGCAATAGCTATCGTTGAGCGAGCTGTTCTTCTTTTTTCAAAGACTATTTCTTAAAGCATCTTGAATGCAAATATTTTAGGTGAAAATGATACTTTTAATCTTGAAACGTGTCCATATTTATAAAAATAAACATAATCAAGAATGGCTACGCTTAACAATAGCGACATTAATCCAGATAAAGGGCAACGCAATTTTTTTTATGAATCAAATCAGAGATGTCAATCCGACCAGGAAGGGGGAAATTTCCGACAGGGGTCCACTCTGCCATCCTTTTTATTTGTAAATTCATAAAATTTATAAAAACAATATTCTGTACCTGATGTTTCCGCTGCTTCCTTATTTAGGGTCACGCAATCTTTCTGCAAACCTCCATCTGACGTTGATTCCGAGAGCGAAATTTGTCGACATCCACCTTTCTCGAATTATTTTTTTTGCGAAAACCATTTGGTTCAGGCTTGCTTACAAAACTTCAATGGTCGTTTCCTCACTTGGCACTACAAGGAAACGTTGCGAGGTCGATGTCTCCGATTTCGATTAAATTTGGCATGCTTGTAGAATGGGTAAAAATAGGTGACACGTATTTTTTTATATCGGCGGAACCCGATTTTTAAGGGTTGAAACGCGCCCCTCAAAATTGGGGGGGGGGGGGGTATTCGTTTTTCGTCGATAACGTTTTAACGGTACGAGATATGAAAAACCTTCAAATTGCAACAATGTTTTTTTTCGTGTACTATCCATTGGAGACAAGAACGATGCAGATGGCAACAAATTTCATATTGTTGATTACAAAAATGCAATTTTTTCAATCGCATCTCCGAGAATTTTCAATCAATTGGGATGTAAATTTGCATACATTTAGAGAATGGAAAAGTGCGTAAACGTTCAAAGTTCTTACCGTGCAGCATGAACGAAAATTTGTAGAAATAAAGTTGGGTTACAAAGAATGTACAATCAGTCAAAATAGTCGATACACATTTTCTCGTTTCGGCGGAACGACACTCTTAAATGGGGTCAACGCACCCTTAAACACTTTATTCTTTCTATAGCTCGTGAACGGGCCGAAATAAAAATGAAGTTCGAAGGGAAAAAGTGTTGTATTCTTCGACTACTAGACGTTCATGATGATAATGATGAGTACAGCAACAAATGGTATATTGTTTATTACAATAATTCGGGAATTACTGGTGAAAAATCACTCTTCACTTTCCACTAATATGGGCACAGGCAAGAATCGTAATCACGGACTGATTTCGTGCTTCGGGAAGCAACTGGATTACAATTGTATATTTACGAAGAAATTCTCCCCCGCCACGTACTGCCTTTGAAGATTACAACATATTCGGAAAAATGTTCTCACGCTTACTTATTTACAAAACGTTTCAACTCAATGTTTTTTTAAATGGATTATACTTACTACAATAATGATAGTCATGTTAAAAGAGTTTGAAGCGAAGAGATTTCTCACATCATGCACAAGTGATAATAGCTGCTTCACCGCATATATCGCATGTCGGTACATTTTGGAAAAAGCAAAATTCTACCGGATTTTCGAAATTTGGTGGTCTTTCTTCTTCGTAACCGCATTTGTACCACGCATATTTGAAAAGGTTTGTAAACCGTGGAGAAGAAAACTGGTTGTGTGTAAGAGATACTAACATAATAATATTATCTCTCAAATGCAGATTGACGTTGTAATTGTATAATGATACTGCGTTAGAAAAGTGTTTGACGAAGTTTTTTTCATACACGGAAGCCATAAACATCAAGGGGCTGTATCATTCCAGTTGTACCTGCAGGAATTACTAATTATCATGTGAACTAATTGTCTACAGAACTCATGAAAGTGGTGCAATATATTTACCTGCTGGAATGGTTAAAACTTTAATATCTTTCCCTTGCATATCCATTTCTTTAAATGCAGTTGGACATTGACCGCTCCAAGAATCCAGAAGTATTACCGATTTTGGACCCGTATTGGGAATATATCCTTCTTAGAATCAACGTTTGAAATGGTTAGTCGTCAGTTTTCCAGTTTTCAAAGCCAATACAAATATATTTTCGGCTCTGAACATAGTTTCCTCCACTCGAGGACCAAATTTGCCCGTAGATTCGTTTAAAATGATTAAACATAGGTACCAAAAGCTTGCCACTCGCAGAAATCAAAGGCTGTAAAGTATAGCTGTGTGTTGTTGAACTTTTCGATTGCCCTGTCTCAACGAATTTCTGCCCTTCGTTCGCCAATGTGCAGCCTGTATGTAGCTCTAAATTGAATCCACTCTGATCAGAATTAAATTTGTTTCCAGCCCCAACGTTAGCTACGTTAACTTTCACCATTTCTATAAATTCGATAGCTTTGTTTTGAAGTGTATCGGCGTTGAGTATTTGTTGTTTTGTTACAAATGTAGTAATCTGTACTGACACAATTCCATGTTGGTTTTTAGATGTCGTTAGCCAAGAAGCGGATGCTTGGAAATCTACGGCTGGCATTTCTACAATTTCTCATGCATGTAAGGCGCATCGTCGAAGATCTGCATCATGGACAGGCAGCCTTTTGTTCAAAGCATAATTAAAATTGTTTAACGTGTAGTGAGTTATTTTGTTAAGTTTTCTTTGTAAGTGCTACCCATATTTATACTATGGGCCCACCGGCGTAACCGCGGCTCTGATTTTACCTTTCTGAATTTCGTTTGAACATATGATAACTTTCTATTTTCATTTGCCCCGGATCTCGAGTAATCTACAGCTCTTGTCTTGTATTCGTAACTCAATTCTTCTATATCTTAGGGACATACATTTTCATCAAGTTTTGGATCTAGGTATCGTTGTCCGTGCCAATCTCCTTCACTGACATCTTCTATTGCAGCTGCGTCATGAACTTCATTTGGTAAAAGAAAATCTAAACCAGTTTCGACTTCTATTTTCATAGGTTGATCCATCGCTTCAATGATCATGTTTTCTAGATCCTTACTGAACTGTTTTTTTCTGTTCGGTGATTGGAGTACGCGTCAAATTCATAGCACTTATCGCTATGGATAGAAGTTGAATAACATTCACCGGATTAACGTACATTTTTATTCGTATTTAGAACTCAAAATGTATGGCTGGCTTCTTCGTGGTAACTGCAGCAATAATGATCGTTGGTGAATTTAAATAACTTGAAACCCAATTGATAAGTACACACGAAAAAATTACGACACACGCTATTACCAGAACTGTTATGAATCTTTAATAAGGCGATTTCAAGGTTACCGTGGGGTACCCGCTCTTTGCAACGTAATCGCTCTTTGCGAAGATTTATTTCTTTCGTTTATTGGTTCTGCTGTTTGTGAAATTAAAGTTAAAGCTAAAGATTAAATTATGCTGCGTTATAAACTTATAAAAATGGTTGCATCGTTCTGTTCGTGACTTGCAGCAGCAACCCAAAAACGCTGTAATCTTTGCAGATAATGCTTTCGATACGGTGAGCGGAGTGGAATTTCTTCGTAAATATACAATTGTAAGCCAGTTGCTTCCCGAAGCACGAAGTCAGTCCGTGATTGCGAGCCTTGCCTCTGCCTATATTCGTGGAGAACTGAGGAGTGATTTTTCACAAGCAATTCACGAATTATTGCAATAAACATCACGCCATTTGTTGCTGCACTCATCATTATCATCATGACCGTCTAGTAGTCGAAGAATATAACATTTTCCCCTTCAAACTTTATTTTTATTTCGGCCCGTTCACGAGCTATAGAAAGAACAGAGTTTTTAAGGGTGCGTTGACCCTTTAAGAATGACGTTCCGCCAAAACGAGAAAATGTATATCGACTGTTCTGACTGATTGTACTTTCTTTGTAACCCATTTTTATTTCTACAAATTTTCTTTCATGCCGCACGGCAAGAACTTTGAACATTTGCCTTTCGAGAGGGGGGCAGTTGGGGGGGGGGGGGGGGCTGTTATGTTACAAATATGCAATTGCGTCATAATACGAACATATATTGACGTGAATATAGACCGAAATGCCAAAAGGTTATCTGATTATACGATGCTCTTGGCTACAATATCGAAGCGCCGTTTCAACCCCTTAATTCTGAGATATCGGAAAAAAAAAATCCGTACCCGCACTTTTCCATTCTCTACATGTATGCAAATTTACATCCCAATCGATTAAAAATTCTGGGAGATACGGTTGATAAAATTGAATTTTTGCAATAAACAATATGAAATTTGTTGCTATCTGCATCGTTCTTATCTCCAATGTATAGTACACGAAAAAATAAACATTATTGCAATTTGATTTTTTTCCATATCTCGTACCGTTAAAACGTTATCAACGAAAAACGAAAAATACCCCAATTTTCGAGGGTACGTTTTAACCTTTAAGAATCAGGTTCCGTCGATGAAAAAAAAAAAAATAGGTGTCGCCTATTTTAACCAATTCTACAAGCATGCCAAATTTCATCGAAATCGGAGACATCGATCTTGCAACGTTTCCTTGTAAGTGTTGACCACCAATTTGAAAATTAGAAGCAGAAGGCACGAGTTTCGATCGAGTTAGAAGCACCTACAATTTATTTCGCCAGAAATACCCTAATACTTTTTAATAATTGTCCGCACATGTTTTATTGTAATATATCCTGTACTGGAGAGTGTGAGGAGTCCTCAACAGAAAAGTATAAAAGTAAATTCTAAATGGACCTAACTTAAAAAAAATTAAAACATTCATGTAAAGTGGTTCACCCTCAGTGCCCAATGTCCTCGAAACTGTCGATGATTGGAAAAAACATCACTATGCAGAATAAATCACGTAAAAAATACTTCATAATAAGATTTCAAAATAAATGAATCGGCCAACAGTGCAAAAATAATGTTTTCAATGAACGGGTTTGCATAAGCTTGGAACCCAAACAAGCCGTCGAATAAAAATTTGTTTCCGCTGCGACAATTGGGATGTCAAGGTCGGGATACTGTATACAATTAATATATAGTCGTGTCACCATTGATTTGTTTATCTTAAAATATTGATAAACCATGAAGTTACAACTATTTCATCAAAGTGTCGGGCACAATTACCATATCTTTGACGCCTTTATTTGACCCTGGTTTATTGATATTTGGCCCAAAATAAGACTTTTTTCAAGAGTGACATAAATTGAAATTCGGCGTTTAAGGGGGGAAACAGGGGGTTGAAAGTCGAAGCATTATTATGTTTGTGCTTCCCAATTTTGACCATGCAGCGTCCATATTCGATAGAAAATGCGACTTTTGTGTATGTGGAATCGTTGGGTGGGTCTGGAACACCTTCGATGTGTGTGTGTGGAATCGTTGGGTGGGTCTGGAGCACCTTCGATTTGTGTGTGGTATCGTTGGGTGGGTGTGGAGCACATTCGATGTGTGCGTGGAATCGTTGGGTGGGTCTGGAGCACCTTCGATGTGTATGTGGAATCGTTGGGTGGGTCTGGAGCACTTTCGATATGTGTACGATACCGCCCGACTGGAAATTGAGTTATGGCGCTAATCACGCTCGGATCAGGTTGCCAGACTGCCATTATATGGCGCTAGTATGGCAACCAGATCACGGCGTGAACAAAAATGTAACGCTGTCCCCGATAACGGCGGGATCTGGCAGCCTGATTACGCCCAAATCTGGCAGCCTCATTGGGCCACTACCCTGGCGCCTTATGATAGCGTGTATACGGCTGCCTGATCGGATGTATTAATATTACAGAAAATATACGGAACGAATAACATACAACTTTTTTTGTTTATTGAATATTTAAGACAAACTTACATCTGAACAGTTTAACATAACATACATTTTTCAACTTACTGACAGTCTTGTTTTTTTGTTCTTATATTTATTATTTTTGTTTATATATTTATTTGAAATATATATTTAAAAGCTATATCCGCACACTTGTGGTCATTCTTTTTTTGCCGACAGCTTGCTGGACTTGATTAAAATAATGGCAGTCCATCAATATTAAATTTTAAATACAAAATCTTTTCTCTGTGGATATCTGTATTTACATACCTCTGAAGGTAACTTTTCATGCCAAAGTACACAAAGTGACCAATGGTTTCACCATTTTCGTCGGTAAAATCGACTATATCGTATGTAGCTGAATTTGTGCTTAAAAAAGTTTTCGCTGACTGAGGTTAATGAGATAGTAACCTTCGTCGGAAAATTTTAAACAAACCGTGAACTTGAGTTTGTGGGATATTGTTGTTGATAACCCATTCTCGCAGTTCTTCAACTTCATCTCTGTTCCAACATTGCACATTTTCGTGACCAGGCTCTTTATCTTCGCTGCCATTTAAATCCTCTCCACTGACATGGGAATCTTCTTCGCTGCCGTTCGAACCCTCTTCGCTGACATGGAGATCGTCTTCCCTGGGGTTGAGAATCTCTCCGCTGACATGGGGATCTTCTTTGCTGCCATTAAAACCCTCTCCACTGGCATGGAGATCTTCTTCGCTGGTGTTCGAATCCTCTCCGCTGGCATTAGGATATTGTTTGCTGGTAGCTTTATCAAGACTTTCCTGATCTTGAATTTTATCATTCGGGCCTCTTTTTGTAAATATTCAAATTTTTCGTAAACAAAACAACGTATATCGTTCTCATTTTTCAAATCATATTTTCTATTGATATTATTCTATACACAAGTGTATAAAAATTCATAAATTTTGTAAAAGGTGAAAAAAGTAAGGTTATACATACCTGGTACTTGTACAGATGATCGGGACTTGTCAACTTCTTTCTTCAAACGACATCTCCTAACACGCAACCGTGTCAAATACCGCTTCCTTTCTTTGCGATTCATAACGTTTTCACTTTATATGCTCCTTTTTATATTTCGTGAAAACCTTGAAGTTTTAACACAAACACGATGCATAAATTTCCAGTCTGGTATACAATATGACACACCTGCAAGCATATATATATGCTTGCAGGTTTTTGAATGCAGCACTGGCGCCACCACTTTAGCGCTAGCCTGAACACTGCCATGCATGGGCCTCCTAATAGAGCCATATTAGGGCACTGATAAGGCAAACCATATTATGGCCATTTTCACGTTTGCCATAAGTTTGCCTGACCTGTGGCTGCCTGTTCACAGCAGGCTCGCGGCCGAATTAAAATTCCCGTAATACGGATAGCCACACAGCTCCCTCATTACGGCCCGATCATAAATCTGGCGAGCCTGAACAAATTTCCAGCCGGGCGTTCAACGTTCATTAGTCTTAGGTGCTCTTAATTTCATTTTTCCGGCATATGCTTGGGCACGATTACGATATCTCTGGCGCCTTAATTTGATCGTGGATTATTTATATTTGGCACAAAAGAAACACTTTTTTGAGAATAAAAAAATCGCGATTTTGGCTTCCTTTAGAAGATACAGGACATTTTACGAATTATTCGTTATTAAGCGATTTAGCTGGTTTGCGTTAATGTAGCTTTCTTCGGAATGTGCTATGTCGAGAAAATAAACAAGAACAAATCCAAACAAAGTACAACGTAACAATGTAAAACACGTGGAAAAGTGGATTTACATAGAAAATCGGAAAAATACACTTTTTCTCTTCGAAGCGCTGTAAATCCAAAACTAAGGCTCAAAACGAAAAAAGTTATTCTTGTTTTTCGTATTTTTTTCGGCCATATTTCATAATCCAATGGTCAAATTTAGGCGCCAAACATATCGTAATCTCCCCAAATGTCGCCGTTTCTGCATAGCCAAGCGGTGCAAGTGGTTCACACAGTGCAAACGGTAATAAAATTTACACCTTCCGTGTACATTTTTCGGATGAATTTAGAAGTTTGTTCAATATGCGAGTTAAAAAAAGTATTTTTGGGTACGGGTAATACGAATGTGAAAGTTAAGTTTTCCTAAAAGTGTATTTTTTTGCTTATGAACAAAGTACTTGTTTAAATGACAATGGTGGCGATATATTTGGGAGAAAAAGTTTCGACACAAACGTGTGCCTTTATAACTTTACAACAAAAAAGATCTCTTTTTAAAAACTCGGCTAATGATAGAGTTATGAAGAGCGACAGTTTTAATGCGAGCCGGAAATGGAACGACGCATGACAAAAGACGAAAAGAATTTTCGTTGTTTGTATCTATTAATTGATGCGGTTGATGGGGATCCTGTATGATTTGCTTTAGACGGCTGTTCGATTCTATAGTTTATTAATATCCGCTGTAAATGTGTAGCTTGCATATTGTTGTTGGTAGATTCTATTGTGGCGTGTAATTATGTGTGTGTACTGCGTGGGTCATATGCGCTTCAGTGAGTGTTGTGTCATGTCCTTGGGTCTTCTCGTGTAGCGCGAAGATTTGAATCATTCTCAACACTCTCTCTCTCTCTCTCTCTCTCTCTCTCTCTCTCTCTCTCTCTCTCTCTCTCTCTCTCTCTCTCTCTCTCTCTCTCTCTCTCTCTCTCTCTCTCTCTC
>OZ023316.1:15400264-15442092 GCA_964007375.1 Ophion obscuratus | reverse complement strand
TATATTTTTTTTTTGGATGAGCGTAATTTTGTTTGGTAGTTGATTAATGTCGATGTTTAGGCAGTAATTGGATTTTATAATGTCCTTCACCTCAATTTGTTTTGATAAATTTTTCTTGAGTTCTTGGATCAGGTTTACGTCGCGATAAAGGTATCGTCGACGTAAATAAGTGCTTTTATTTGTCGTTTTCGTTTTGGTATTCACGAGGGTCGTACTTCATTGCGATTAGTCCTCCTTTGTTTACGATTTCATCTCGTATCGTGTGCCATTGTTTCCCGCTTGTTTTAATCTACATATTGCTCTTTTCAACTTGCATACTTTGTTCCCTTCAAGTAATATTTTGAGAACTTCGGCTGCTCTTTCGTTGAGTTTGGCGTTTTCCCTCATCTCAATGATGTCGCGCAGTCCTTGTTCAAAAGCTTCTGGAATTTCTATCGAAATTTCTTCATCGATTGTACCGTTTAGATGCGATGTTGTTTATCTGGTAAAAGTGCAAGCGAAGCCTGACCATGTCGAATCTCGCGACAGGTGCGAAGGTTTCGAAGTAGTCGCTTCCTGGTCGTTGCGCGAAACCTCGTGCCCCCTATACGTACCTTTCGTGTTTCCAAGCTTCCGTCAGCTTTCAGTTTATTCTGCAGAACCGTCTTGCTTCCGATGATGTTCTTATCACGTGGTCTGTACACTAGGCTCCAAGTGTTGTAGCGCACGTATGATTCGACGTCCGATTTTATAGCGTCCCTCCACGAGGTTGCTTCGGGTCCACTTAGAGCTTCGTCCACAATGAGCTTCCGAGATATTAAATCATATTCCGCGTGATTTGATGTTTCTTCCCAGCCTTTAGACTGTTTATCAAGCTCGTGGAAGACTTCACCGTCAGCTTCTTCACTGCTGTTGACTCCATCCTCATCGAGTTCTTCGCGGTCGATTGTTTTCCCGGTTGAGTGGCACTTCGTAATATTTTCTTTGCGCAGTGGCATGGCGTGCTTGGCGGGCGTTGCTTACCCCTTTCGTTCTAAATTGGGACGCTCGAGTCTGATTCTGATCTGTCTTGGGCGAGTTGATACAGCTTCCTTGGTTTCCCTTGGCTTCCTAGCCGTATGATCCGCGGTCTACCACGTCCCCGCTTCGTGGGTTTGGTACAATTCTGAGTGTTCGGTCCTACATCCGACTCGATTAGTAAATCTTCTGGCTTCACGTCCGTGATGATTGTTTTCTCGTTGTTACTGTAGTCTTGTGTGAAGTCGTTTTCATTGCCGAATTTTACGTCTTGAGACACTACTGCTTTGTTTTCTGCTGGGATCTAAACTCAATAGCCCTTTGTTTGCTGCGGGTATCCGATCAATACATCTTCCTTGGTTCTAGGATAGAATTTTCTTCACATCGGAGTCTGATTCAGTATGAATACTTTTATTCCGAACGTTCTCCGTGTCCTACTGGGGGAGCCCAACCTTTGAGAACTTTGAAAGGTGTCTCGTAAGCCAACGACTTGCTCACGCATCAGTTTCTGATATAGTTCGCTGTACTGACTGCTTCTGCCCAGAAGTAAGGCGGCAGGCCCGATTGCGATAGTTAGCATCGAGCTATGTCGAGCAGCGTTCGATTCCTTCGTTCTCCGTCTTTCGTGCTCCTCGAGATATTCGTTGAATCATGAGCTGTAATACTCTGTGTCGTTGTCAGTTCTACAGTGATTTTATTTTCTGTGCGGTTTGCTTGGGATTTTTTTTAAATTGAGTTTTTGACCTTTTTGAAGGCTGTTACGTCCTAGTGAATGTACCTTCTCTCGGTTATTCCCAATATGTTCATTTCTTGTTATACGCTATTATTATTCATGCATAAGTCTAAGAATAAAGCGCGTAACAGCATAAAAAGGAACGTCCGTATGTTTCGCATGCATTTTCGAACCACAGCCATATATGCACGATAGCAGCACCATCAGTCATTGACGTTTCCTATGCCATTGTCTGTCAACAAGAATAAGATTTCCGGCGCATATTCCAAGAAGAACTGTCGAACGAAAAACCAACCATCAGCTCGATCAACGGACTCCAAAAATCCTACGCCGGGCCAACTGCATGGGAACCAAAAAAGCCTCGACCCTAGATTATTGAATCATAACATGGACTAGACGACTCCGACAAATTTATACCTCTGACTAACAATAAGACATCCGGTCTCGCAACGCAGTCCGATATATAAACTTCTTGATATGAGGAGTCACCATAGCTATAAATTCACATAACACAAACCATGCGCATGCTTAGGTCTCACTCAGATATCGAACTGTATTTCCCATTCGCTTTTTCGCTGAAACACGAGACAAAGGTCTCCTTCCTTCATACGCATATTAGTCAGAACCGATGCCCTAAAATAAGGTCACGCGCGTGCCTAGCAAATCTGTAATCTACACGCACATCATACCGCAACCAATCACGATAATCAACCGATATATTCATGACCAATGGACCAATCCCCGAAGAACTAAATGACCAAGACCACACTTTCCATAAGGTTCGTTCTCCCACTATCGAACCGCTCCTAATTTTCATATCAAGACAGACTTCCTTTTTGAAGCAGTCTAACAACAGTTTCCAGCACGTTCAGATCAAGTCTCCCGTCAATTACCATTGAGTCAAGTTTTTCTATCAAGTCTCAATCCCAGTCTTCCGACAATCTTCACCAAATTCAGAGCTCAGTCTTCCGTCAACCAACATCGATTCACTCCTTATATCAGTAATAATTCAGAAGCCTACGAATATCTCCAATTAACTTTCCTACGAACAGGCTTCATTTTTCGAGTCACAAAGGTTTAATTTAACACTTGTATAATTTCTATCATCAGTCCGTGAATATTAATCTCAATTCATCGACCTTACGCGCCGTTCATATTTCTATCTACGCGTAGTGCCTTCATAGTAAACACGTCGAGTATACACACGACCAGCGTAAAATTCTGCGAGCGTCTTACCAGCAATTGTACCAGCGAGCGCACCAGGCCAAGAGCGAAGGCCCTTGTAATGCGAACAACAACAAACATCCACGTCAGCGAGCGAGCGTTAAACACAACCAATGTAAGCTAACTTCACCTTTTCTTTTTGTATCATTCATCGTAGGCCTGATCGCTTTAACCCGTCTAGTAATCTTATAATAAATAACACAGTGTCAATCGTACACCAAGTTTGTCAAATTATTCCTCAATACCGAAATATCGCGTCAATTCCTTTATTCTATTCTTTCCCACACACTACTGCTTTTTACCCTCATCCCGTGCTATTGCGCTAGGCGTAGGCAACAAAGAGGGAAACGAAAATATTATGCTCTCGTCCCTTCCGGATGTGACAAGGCTTGTCTTATTTCGTGTTTCTTTTTCAGAAAGTATGTTTGGCACTATCCGCTGTGATCGTCTATGAAGGTAGCAAAGTACTTCGCCCCTCGTTTGGATTGCGAGCGCATGGGACTGCAAATATCAGAGTGTACGACGCCAAGGAGTCATTTTCATCTCTCCTTTCAAACTTGAAACGGGGTTGATGCTAAATTACCCTGTATGCAGACATCGCACGGGGGAAGTTCACCATCTGGAGGTGGTGTCATTCCCTTCACTTTTTCCCTGTTCGCCATTTGTTTGAGCGCCGTTGCGTTCGAGTTTCTGAATCTTTGGTGGCATAGTTGATATGGATTCACTACTTCTGTCGTCGTTCTCATCTCTTCCTCTGCTTGAAGAACGTAATACAGATTTTCTGTTCGCACTGACGTTATTTTTGTGTTTCTATTTCTGTCGCTTACCACCGCCCCGTATCTGTCAAACGTCACCTCATTGCTTCGATCCGTGATTTTTGCAACCGATAGGATGTTAGATCTCAGATCCTGTACGAATAGAGCGTTATTTATTTGGACGGGCTTGTTTTCAGTTCCATCTATGGTTCGGAATGTTACGTTACCTCTGCTTTTGATTATCGTTAATACGTTGTTCGCGGGATTCAGTTTGGTGTGTTCATCCGGTGAATATTTCATAAGTTTGGGTCTATCGCGACATACATGCGAGGGGCAACTGCTGTCCAGGCACTATTTGCCTGCCGCTTGTGAGACTTCCAGCTTACGATCCTCGTCCACGTTGCCTTCACTTACGTGGTACATGTCGACTTCATCCTCATCGTATTTCTTCTGGAGTTTTCTTCTGCCTGCAATGAGCATTCCTCACTTCTGTCCTATCCGGTTACATTTCAAGCAGCGAAGCTTCGCGTACGAGTTACTTTGACATTTGTTCTTGACGGCCGAGCGGTTGTTTTTCGACGTCCAACACTGGTCTTCGATGTTTCGCAAACATTGCGCCGGACGCAATTTCCTTCGAAGTTTTTTTTCTTGCGTCGTTCTCTTTAAGTATTTTTGTTTTCAATTACTCTGACGATGGCAATTCGTCTCTTGATTCAATGGCACATACGAAGTTTCCGTAACTGTCCGGCAGACTATTGCTGCATCCAGAAGGGACGCGAACATAATATTTTTGTTTTCCTCTTTGTTGCCTACGCTCAGCGCAATAGCAGGGGATGAAGGTAAAGAGACGTAGTGCGTGAGAAAGAATAGAATTAAAGAATTGACGCCAGATTTTCGGAACTGAGGAATAATTCGACAAGCTCATATAAATTTAACTGACGTTTATTACAGATGGGTAGTCCGATTTGAATGTGTATTATTAATAACAGAAGAGTAAAGGAATAATACAGAAGAATAACAGAATTATGTGGTTCACTTACATTTGGTGGGAACGTAGCTGTGTGTGTGTTCGCTGGTAAAGATATCATCAGAAGCTCCTATGAATATAGGCCTTTGCTCGTGGCCAGATGCGTTGCTGTTGGAGTAGGTCAGTAACACGCGCAAAAGATTTTCGGTCGGTACGTATATATGAACGGACGGCAAGAGCCACTTGAAGCTCTGTACGATGTTAGAGCGCGCGAAACGGATTTGACTTTTCTACGCGGGCTGTGGGTCGAACTTACACGTTTAATCAATTTGAGAGAAAGACTTGCAATAAGATTGCTCGTACGGAGATCGGAATTAAGACAGGATAAAAGAACTTGATTTGAAGTTGGTAGACGGGAGACTGGGATTGGGACACGTTAGAAGAACGATTCGATGGTACAGAGTGCGGCACCATAACTTATTTTTTTAAATGCGCGTTATTCAGTCGGTTGATGTCGTAACGCAGCGCTAGTGGTCTCGTTCGAAAGGGGGGGATCTAAAGTTTTATCCCGACACAGTTTAATCGCCATCATGCGTTGGAACAGTGAGGAGCGTCTTGTTGCCATTGAGGCCTACTTTTCGAGTGGATGTTCTGTGATCGCAACACAGCGTGCCTTTCGGAATTGCTTTAAGGCCTTACCCCCACTTGTAGCGCAAAAAAGGCCTTTTTCATGATTTTTTTAAAAGAAAACTACAAAACTTTTTTAATCGATCAATATACCATCTTTAAGAACACATTTTGAAGAACTTTCAGCAATTTTTTTATTGAAAAATATTACATTGTTTAGTGGCAAATGGCCGTCAATGAAATAATGTTTTTATATACACGGTTTGCGGTGACCAACATTGCGGCGAAGTGGATCATCTGAAAAAAAAATGCGGATGGATTTAGTCAAATATAAGTATAAACTAGTCTTTAATCGAAGGATTTTAAAAAATATTCATTTTTCACAAAATGGCGGACAGTCAAAGTTAATGGTTCGATTTTAACGAAAAAAAACGGCCGTTTTTTGGCTATAAAACGGCCATTTCTTTTCGAGAAAAAAATCGAGCGATTAAAGACTACATTTTTATGTATTAAATAAGCCTGCAAAATTTGAAGAAGATCGGTTCATTAGTGTTCGAGTAATCTTGGTCACCGACTTCAGAAATGCCATTTTGAGAAAAAGCGTTTAAAGTTTCAATTTCAGCTTACATGAAGAACGGATTCTTCTCTTTCAACGCTCATATCTCAGTCAATTTTGTTGGAATCGACTTGAAATTTTCAGGACATATTCTCAGATACTTATACTTCAAAAAAATGCAATAAAAAAATCGATTTTTTTCAAAATCGCAAGTGGGGGTAACCCCTTAATTTAGCCCCGTTGGCCCCTGTCCCGGACCCAAAATCAATTGTTATGTGGGTCACTCCCATCAGACAAACTGCAAGTGCGAAAAGACAAAGAACTGGAGCCCCTGGGCCAATTAGATCACTTGATAACATTGAGGCAATGAGAGCATCAATGTTGCGATCACCACGGCGTTCTGCGCGCAAACATGCGTCTGCACTTGGACTTTCCGATCGTTCTGTGAGGAGAATTCTTCATGATGATCTTCATTTCCATCCTTACAAAATGGGGATTGTGCAGAAACAATGGCTGTTTTGAGGGAACACTTCCCAGAGCGCCTTATCTCATTTAGGGGCGATTTGAAGTGGCCGGCCCGCTCTCCCGATTTGGCCCCTTGTGATTTGATTTCTATGGGGTTTTTTGAAATCTCGTGTCTATAATGTGTTAACCGTCTAAGTGCCCTACAAGAGCTGAAGACCAACATCCGGAAAGAAATTATCAACATAACACCTGCTATGCTGGCAAGAGTCATGACAAACGGCAGAAATCGATTTACTTAGCGTATGGAGAATGGGGGACGTCACCTATCTGATTTGATCTTCAAAATTTTGTAAAACAAATTTTAAGCATGCGCCTACATTATAAAAAACAAATAAAAATGTTCTGATTTATACAATGCATTTTATTGAGTTTTGAAAAAAAGGAAGTTATGCTGCCGCACCCTGTAGTTAACGAGAGACTGACTTCAGGAAGGGAATTTTTCTTGATGTGAAAATAAGGAGGAGTTCAAAGGTGGGAAAAGGGACCTTAGGGATAGTGTGTTTTAGTCATTCAGTTCTTCAGGGATTGGTCCATTGGTCATGAATATATCGGTTGATTAGCGTGATTGGTCGTGGTATGGTGTGCGAGTACGTTACAGATTCGCGAGGTACGCGCACCCCCTTATACCAGAGTATCGGCTCTAATTATTATGCGTATGAAAAGAGAGGGATCTTTGTCCCGTATTTCGGCGAAAAGGTCCATGGTATAATGTTCGATATCTGAGACTTGAGCATGCGCGTGGTTTATTTTATGTCAATTTATGGCTATGGTGACTTCTCATATCGAAAAGTTTACATATCGGACTACGCTGCGAGACCGGATGTCTTATTTTTTTGTCAGAGTTATAAATTCGTCGGAGCCCACTAGTCTACATTATGTTTAAAACATTTAGGGTCGAGGGTTCTCAAGGTTTCTTGCGGTGAGGCTTTGCACATCTTGTTGAAAGCCAAGGTGATAGCAAAATTCGATGACTGATGGTGCTGCTATCGTGTATATATCGCTGTGGTTCAAAGATGCGTGTGAAACTTACGCACGTTTCTTTTTATGCGGTTATTCATCTTATTCTTAGATTTATACATTTAACCCATTGAAAGTTCATTTGAATTGGATAAAACGTGGCACTCGGGGGTTTTCGAGGTCGCTGATTATGATTCTGCTCCCAAAATTCCGAAATTCAAAATGGCGGATGCAATATGACGGACACAAATGCAAAAGTTCATTTGAATTGAATAAAACGTGGCACTCGGGGGTTTTCGAGGTCGCTGATTATGATTCTGCTCTCAAAATTCTGAAATTAAAAATGGCGGATCCAATATGGCGGACACAAATGCAAAAGTTCAATTGAATTGGATAAAACGTGGCACTCGGGGGTTTTCGAGGTCGCTGATTATGATTCTGCTCTCAAAATTCCGAAATTACAAATGGCGGATCCAATATGGCGGACAGAAATGCAAAAGTTCATTTGAGTTGGATAAAACGTGGCACTCGAGGGTTTTCTAGGTCGCTTATTATATTTCTGCTCCCAAAATTCGAAAGCCTTTGGGTATTTAAATAGCTGGTATTTTCAGGTATTTAAATACCCAAAGGCTTTCAAATTTTGAGAGGAGAATCATAATCAGCGACCTCGAAAATCCCCGAGTGCCACGTTTTATCCAATTCAAATGAACTTTTGCATTTGTGTCCGCCATATTGGATTTGCCATTTTTATTTTCGGAATTTTGAGAGCAGAATCATAATCAGCGACCTCGCAAATCCCCGAGTGCCACATTCCATCCGATACAAATGAACTTTTGCATTTTTGTCCGCCATATTGGATCCGCCATTTTTAATTTCAGAATTTTGAGAGCAGAATCATAATCAGCGACCTCGAAAACCCCCGAGTGCCACGTTTTATCCAATTCAAATGAACTTTTGCATTTGTGTCCGCCACATTGTTTCCGCCATTTTGAATTTCGGAATTTTGCGAGCAGAATCATAATCAGCGACCTCGAAAAACCCCGAGTGCCACGTTTTATCCAATTCAAATGAACTTTTGCATTTGTGTCCGTCATATTGCATCCGCCATTTTGAACTTCGGAATTTTGAGAGCAGAATCATAATCAGCGACCTCGAAAACCCCCGAGTGCCACATTTTATCCAATTCAAATGAACTTTTGTATTAGTGTCCGCCATATTGGATCCGCCATTTTGAATTTCGGAATTTGGAGAGCAGAATCATAATCAGCGACCTCGAAAACCCCCGAGGGCAACGTTTTATCCAATTCAAATGAACTTTTGCATTTGTGTCCGCCATATTGGATCGGCCATTTTGAATTCCGGAATTTTGAGAACAGTATCGTAATCAGCGACCGCAAAAACCTCCGAGTACCAATTTTCGCCCAAATCCAACTACTTTTCATTTGGGACACCGAGCGTGAAATTTTTCGTGTCACTCAGGGCGTGAAAAGCGCCATTTTGGGGGTGAAAATGTTGACAACGACGAATTTAAAAAAATGATTGTTCAATCGTCACTATTCTATGCACTCATGGTTGAAAAAAAAACCGGACTTTTCAACGGCTTCGAGGTGAAAAAAAATTTTGAAAAAAAGTGTCATCGATCTTTCCTGTTTTTTTTTGTTTAAAAGCCGCCATATTTTTTTTCCTAATCGACAAAACCCGATTTTGACCCCAGATTCTGAAAGAGCACCCCCGAAAATACTAGGGAACGTATCTCTTCATTTTTTATGATTTTTTTTTATATAATAAAAATCTGGCCTGAAAATGAAGGAAAAAATCGCGATTCTTGGGCGTTAATGGTTAATAAGCTTATGATGACAAATGGAAATATTGGGAATAACCGAGAGATGACACCACCTATACATTCGCTAGGATGTAAAACTATATCATACTCAGCAAGTCCTTATTTATTTCGACGTCCAACGCTTGAAGTTTATCTGTGCTGACGTCTCCTTCCTGCACTCGCTGCAGTGTGAGTTATTTCACAACCGTGGCCTTGTGAACGGGCCCTACGAAGCGTGTATAGATTTTTATTTTGTCCAGATTTCGTTTGACGTGTTGCAATGCCTGATGTTAGGTAATTCCGCTGGACTTATTGATAATATTAAATCCGCACGGATTTCGCTGATTACTGTAGGCTCTGGCGACTCTCCGCACACGAAATTCCACGTGTCGTTCTTCACAAGTAGGACTTCTACCTGCATATTCCAAGTGTTGTAGTTGTCTATGTTTAACAGCTCGATCCTTGTCGAGTTTTTTGTTTATAATGCTATCGTCCATCAACCTTCTCGACCACGTTTATTTGCTTATAGTTTAGGCCTTGAGGTTTAACGGGCTCGTTTACTAGTTATCTGTAAATAAATGTCTGTATATTTTTGGTCTGCTTGCGTTTCTTGCTATGCCTGGACCGATAACCTGTTAATTGTTGGGTTCGAGGGGGATCCTGTATGCATCGCTTTAGACGGTTGTTCGATTGTATAGTTTATTAAATATACGCTGTACATGTTTAGCTTGTATTTTGTCGTTGATAGGTTTTATTGTGGCGTGTAATTATGTATATCTACTACGTATGTCGTGTGAGCTTCTGTGAGTATTATGTCGTATCCTTAAGTCTCGTCGTGTAACGCGCAGATTTGAATGATTCCGTTTGAAATATTTTTCTGTTTGAAATATTTTTTTATTAAATGCATTATTTCATTGCTGTTGTTATTTGAATAATTAAATTGACTTGTTCAATTTGCAACTTGTCGTAGCACTACGGCTTTGGAATTAAATATATAAATGAATTGTCCTCTCAATCTGTGATTCCACCGCTGCAGCAGCAAATCTTCAACTTATTTTGGGGCTGTTCGACGAAGCTGTCGCACATCTTATGATACTTCCAGTGCATGCTTGTCAGCCGTTTCTATGCGCTGTGCATCGATTTTGTTGCACGTTGTATAGACATTGGATCTAATAGTCAGTCCTATTGAGCGCATCATTAGAATACTTTGATAACCGTCATTTAATACTCATAGCCAAGTTTGTTGCGATTTAAATGACATTGCTATTGTTGTTTGCTTTCGTTTAAAGCTCCAGATGTTTGCATTGAGCTGTTCGTTGTTATTTTGTATGAAGCAACCTACACACCTATATTGGATTCAATATAATGGATACCACAGGGAATCGAAGTGTCGGATCTGACCCTTCAGAAAAATTGTCACAATTCAAACCATTTTTTGAATTTTTACCAAATCTTTGTTACAAAGTGATGTTAAGATCCTAGACTATAAAACTTTGCAATAAATTTTTTTTAAAGTATTATAGAAATCATACGATGAAACTATGTGTGGGCATAGAAGTCTGGGCTCCCGCACTCGGGCGGAAAAGATGAAAAGCGCCGGTCGCTAGGAAAAAATTCAATCGATGGTAAAAAAACAGATCGAAAAAATCGGCAGTCGGAGGATGTAAGGACGGTAGAGCAGACGCATCTATGCGAACTATTTTCATACCATTTTGTAATATTTTAATAAATATTTTTCGTCGTTTCTAAAAGTGCTTCATCCCGATTCCTCGCCTTCGGCTATTAAGGGAAATCCTTTTCCGTGACAATATATCCCGACAATTTTGAGGGCTCGTCCGGAATCGGGATTCTAAGTTGAAAAAAAACGACGAGATACGCATTTGAAATAATAAAGGGAGAGCTGTGCCAGCGACTCGGAGAGTTAGGCCTGCCTATGAGGTGAGCGAAGCCTTTGCTCCAACGACGACTTCGCCAAGCCACGGGGCCCGCGAGATCTTTGCAAGATGGTGGAGAAAGCGGCGGTAGTTGTACGATAAAGGGGGCGAAATAGTTTCAAAAGACGAGGCACGGAAAGACCATGACAAAAACGACGGTGCTGCAGACGGCGGTACAGACAGCGAAGACGGTGTTGCAGACGGCCACCCAGATAAAGACAAAACCATTATCGACGAGTTGCCGATGGAGGAATTACGACGACTAAGACGAACTTCGCTGAAAACCAGCTCGGCGATGCGGAAAAGGCGATCGACAATAGGGGGCGAGTAACTCAGCGACGAAGACGAATACGGCGACGGCCGAAGACAACGAACAGTTGAGGACAACAACGATCGAAGACGACGATCGTCGAGAAGGACGCAGACGAATCTCCCTTTCAAAGACGTCGACAAGGCACTTGAGACTTTCTCAAGCGACGGTAACGAAAATGTGAGACTCTGGATTGATAATTTCGAGGACGTGGCAAAAATGTGCAACTGGTCAGACGAACGAATCGTGATGTACGGTAGACGATTGCTTCGCGGTCGTGCGAAATTATACATAAACTTTAAATGTCTGGAAAAGTCGTGGCTAAGGACGAAAAGGACGTTGAAAGACGAATTCTCTTGTGCGGCGATTAGCGAACAAATCCATAAGAAATTAACCATGACGAGAAAACTAAAAGACGAATCCTACGTGGCATAAACGTATCGGATGCTGGAAATCTCGAGCCACGCGGACATTGAAATTGAGGCGAAGAAACAATACATCATCGACGGAATTTCTGACGACGAGGTAAAAAAAAACGATAATGTATGGCGCGGAAACGATCAAAGACTTGCGAAAGAAACTCGCGCAGTACAAGATACAAAAGGCTAATCGAGCGAACAAAGCGTCGAAGCCGATTGCCAATGCGAATCGAAGTGAACAACCTCCGAGCGGAGCGAGTGCAAAAAAGTGCTTTAACTGTGGATCGAAAGATCATGTGAGCAAAAGCTGCCCCGACAAATCGAAGGGATCAAAGTGTTTTGGCTGTGGAGAGTTCGGGGATATCGCGGCAAAATGCCCAAAATGTGCGCAGACAGACACATAACCACGGTGTGACGTTATCGCAGCCGGTGATAAAAAGACGTATAAGTCAATAAGAATGCTCTGGCAAGACATTCGTGCAGTGCTCGACTCGGGTAGTGATTTGCATCTCGTCAATTCGACGACGTATATGAAACTAGGCGCACCGGCATTGCAACCAGTGAAAATCCCGTTTGACGGTGTCGGCTCAAGAGACACAAAAACTCTTAGAAGGTTCACGACGCCGCACGGTGGTCCGAAAACCCAAAAAAGCGGTCAAAAACAAAAAAAAAATATTTTTGCTAGAGGCTTTTAATAGCTAGAATAGTTGTAGTGGTACCCCTAAGTAGATACATACATATAGCGAGAGACGATGCTGACGTCACAGGTGTGGTATAGTGGGTATCCTGCGGCGGCGCGTGGTGGGGGTGTCTGGCGGTCGCGGTTGCGTCGCTGTGACATGTATGGGGAATTAGTGGTGGGGGAGTCTGCGGTGTCGGAGGGGTGGGGGGATTGGGCCCTTTTTGGGAGCTCGTGGTTAAGTGGGGGTGGTTTCGAGCTGCTATTCCGAATAGACCGACTGGTGGGGTCTTTTGCATATATCGAGGACCTGTTTACCGCTAGAGCAAGCGCGTAGGGGGCTGCACCGCGCGGATCGTACGGGCGAACAAGGTCTTACACTGGGGATAGGGAGCTTCGGGTAAAGAAAAAACGCGATGATTTACGTGTATACATGTATCGTAGTTTTTATTCAACATTTTGTCCGTTCCGCGCGCGCGCGCGCGCGCGTGTGTGTGTGTGTGTGTGTGTGTGCGTGTGTGTGCGTGCGTGCATGCGTGCGAGCGTGCGTGCGTTCGTGCGTGCGTGCGTGCGTGCGTGTGTGTGTGTGTGTGTGTGTGTGTGTGTGTGTGTGTGTGTTTGTGTGTACGTACATACAGATGTGAAAGTCGGCGTCTATCACACCTACTTGAAAAATGAATGCAGTAGAAATGCTGGATGTGAAATAAAGTCCTCACCCATAAAACTTATTTTATGCAGCTGTACTAACAAAGAGGCGCGCACTTCCAAAATGTCACTACATCCGGGTTTTGTCTCCATTTCCACAGGTGACACCGAGGTATTTATATATGCAAGTTACTCAATAATGCATTGATACCACCGCACGATTTTTTGTGTAAAAGCCCCAGATCTTCCACGCTTATAGTCCCTTTTAACTGGTTCATTTCGTTTCTATGCCTTCCCACTATTCTTATAGTATTACAATAGAAGAACACTATAGTGTGGAACTATAGTGCACTCCTAAGATAGAGGAAAAATATGGAAAAAAGATTCCGGAACGAAAACGACTTCTAACACCGCAGGCTTCACACTACGAATCGAGCAGTCACTTTTGCCTACATCACCTCTTGGAACTTTCGTTGTGAACTCATGTGAAAACGGCTGAGAAAATTCCACAATTTGAACAAAATCTGCGCGATCAAGCCCCACTTATAAATTCAGTGGAAGAGTATATAGTATGGGAGCAACAATGTGATCGGTGTGTGGAGTCGTTGGAAACGAAAAGCCGAATTAAACGACCGCGATTATCACTCGGAAATCCGCAATCGTTGGTAGCAGGAATCGATCGCTTAGAAGGTTTAAAGAATATTCTACGCGGACGATTTTTACATGCTGGTGCGGGTGATCACATATGCAAGACATTACAAACAAACAATTAAGTGTAAAAGTGAATACAGTTTTCAATTATGAATTTGAGGCAGGTGACAAACGCGCAAATAAAAGTATCAACACGAAAAACGTTGAACTTTTTACCACAAGCAAATCACGTGGGTGGTATACACAACGAGTTGGCGAACCTACTCCGGCATCTCTCGAAGATTTTCAAATTCGTCATAGCGGATGGAGATTGTCGCGGATACTGGACACAACCTTAAATATCAACAAATACAATCCAATGCGTGCCGGATGGCAAACTGTTTTGTCGCGGGAAATAATCCTGAGGGAAGCGGTGGTGAATGTAAAGTCAAAGGATAACGCATGTTTCGCGTGGGCAGTGGTGGGTGCTCTTTATCCAGTGGAAACACACGTGCATCGAGTAACTTCATATCCACACTATTCAACTGTATTGCAGTTTCAGGGATTTGCTTTTCCAATGACTCTCAATCAAATAAAAAAAATTCAATCGCAAAACAATGTTTCGATTAATGTATTTACAACGGGAAAGAAAGGCATCGTCCCAATTCGAATATGCGCCCAAAAACTGGTTAAACACGTCAATTTATTGTACGTGGAGGATTCGTCGGACCACAGCGTGGGACACTTTGTATGGATAAAAAATCTATTCCGGCTCGTGAGCACGCAGCTGAACAAAACAAACAGGAAAAACACATCTGCGATCGGTGAATAACAAGAAGAATACTCGAGAATACACTTATGATCGATGATGTGCTTCAATAATATAATTCTTTCCATCGTTTTCTTATAGTGTATATTCTTATAGGTGTAAACGTAGTTTGCACTACTTTTATTCGGAGGCTAAATTGCGATCGCACGAGACGGATTGTGGAAAATCAAACGATTGTGCCATTAGATTACCTGGTGAAACGGACAAATGGCTGGCGTTCGAAAACTTTCAACGAAAAAATCAACTTCCATTTGTAATTTATGCGCATCTCGAGTGCGTTTTGGCAAATGTTGACAACAAAAATATACAGCAACAGCACGAAGTGTTAAACGTTGCATATTACGTACATTGCTCGTATAACCATTTATTATCGGGATACTACTCGCGGCGCGATGTCAATTGCATCCCATGGTTTGTTGAGAACGTTAAAAATGCTTTGCGCATCAACGATATCATATCGGATAGTGTTCCCGTGATACTTCTAACTCCGAATAAGTGGGCAAAATTTCGAAGCGCTGCTCAGGGCCATATATGTGAAAAACCATTTGCCGAAGAGGACATATATATTCGTGATCATTGCCTTCTGACCGGACGTTATAGAGGTCCCGCCCATTCCAACTGCACTTTGAATTACCATCGGTATTTTTTCATTCCCGAATTTTTTCGTAATTTGTCCGGCTATGGTGCACAGCTCATCATCGAGGAACTAGCCACAGCATTCGAGGGGAAAACCACTGTGCTGCCCATAACTAAAGAGGAATACATTTCTTTCCCAAAAACATTTCGAACGGCAGACAAGTCACATCCGATTCAATTACGCTTCGTCGATTCATACAAATTTCTCAATGCAAGTCTGGATGCACTGGCCTCATTTTTGACAATGGACAAACTTAAAATTTTACAACGGCTCCATCGATATAGCCCGTGAGATGAAATGCTACAGACTTCGTGATTTTCTCTCGATATATGGCAAATATTTACGCTGTCCAGTTCGGTGCGTAATCCTTTAAGAATACACTCTTAAATTTACTGATTCTCAATGCTCGTTATTGTCAACTTTTTAATTACATGATGATGCGGTTTAAATTTTTGAAATGGGGTCCTATGAAAATCATGTTGTTGTGGCAGCTTCTCATTTTCAACGTTGATGCTACTCAGTTTTACCTGCGTTATCGTATAGTGTACAGAATGATCAAACGCGTCTACTAGATTATCAAGAATACCGATCTACCTATAATTACTACGTAGGCTAAATTGCATTCACATCTTATTCCTCGCTGCACGATTGAAATACTCGCAAATAGATGCTTTTAAATTGCTATACCCAGAATACAGGCGAAAATTATACGTTTATTATTAGGGTTTTAAAGCGACCTTATAACAGTATTTTCCCTGATCAAAGTGCAAGTTATGCGGTATGCGTCCCCTTAACGAGTGTTGACGTCACTGCGGTTCCTGCATCATTACCATTCTTACTGCGTAGGCGTACAACCCAGGCAAATTTCGAGACAGTATCGTTGACGGTCAAATGAAATTAATGTTTGGAGTTTTTACGTGCGTACGATGAAATATCGACGAGATCAGCAACGGTTCATCCAAGCCGCGAATGTTCACAAGTAAAAGGTCTAGTAGCGTCGAGTTCATCAACGCCTTGCACAACGAACGAGTTTTTTATTTGAAGCACTTAAAGTAACGATAAATCGAAACATCTTGTAAGGAGCTCGCACGATGTACGCGGCGAAATCCGAGAAGTACTCGTCGCTGTCAATATTTACGCAAAAATCGGCACAAAATAGTGTCAATTATCAACAGACGCTTCAGTTAAGATAGAGCGCATCGTCGCCACGCTCAAGGCATCCACCAACGAGTTTATACTAGAAGAGATATCGATCACCAACCTTCAAGACAGGAACGCTGAACCGCAAAGTAGATATGCATTGACGGCAGTAAAACAATAGTTTATTAATAATAAAATTAAACAATTACGTAATCATAGTGTATGCTATGCATTAAACCTTTGGTGGTGAGTGCGCGAGTGTGCGTGTGTCTGTTTTTTTTAATTTTTAAATTTTTTTTAATATTCGCAGCGGTAGTCATTCTGAAATAAACAAAACATGCATTTTTCTTATCAATCTATCAAACACAATGATATTTAGAATGATACTCAAGTAAAAAGATAATACTCGCAATCAGCTCTGTATACGTTCAATCAGGTTCGACACATGTCACACGTGAGAATTTGATGTAGCGCTCCACCGCAGTTGGTTCAAAAGATTCCACGCATGGCTATAAAGCGTTCGCTGTAGTGACCACATCTTTTGCGAAGTCCTTCAAACATTTTCCGTACATCGAAGTAGCACGAAACACAATACTTTGATCGATGATTTTCGGTGAAGTATGTATAATTCACGCAATATACGGCTTCCCAGTTCAGCCGATTAAGTTGACGCCGGTCCAGTAGGTCCTCTCACACATCATGGTATTCATCATCTGACCCACTACCGTATGCGGAATCTACCTGTTCAATATCACTATCCAGTTCGTCTATTTCAAGCAGTTCGATGTCATCATGAGCGATCACTTCCATTTCGTCGTCATAATCGGCGTTGCTAACATCTACTTCGTCGTCACCATCAACGCCGATATCAACCATTTGTACGTCGTTTTCATCGGCGATATCAACAGCTTGTACTTCGTCGACACTATCGCCGATATCTACCACCTCCATTTCATTATCATCAACGACTAGATCGATCTCTTCACTTCACTTCACATTTGGCTAACCAGTATTTCACTTTTCTTCGTTCTGTGACTCTTACATTTCAGAATGACACCTCGAAGGTTGAAGACTGGAATGGTGAAAAGTGCTTTCACGATACTTTTTGAAATTTCGGTTTTTGGATCCTCATAGGGTCGAGGTATGGTGGGGATGGCGGGGATGGCCAATAGGACGTGTACACGGTTCTCCTATTTAATATGTAGGAATTAGTCGGAAAGTGTAGAAAAAAACGCTCTTCTTCGACACAACATCTACATGTGAGGTCTTAAAACTATTCGTCCATCCCTGGCGGGGATGCGAGATCTTGAAAGGTTAATTTTGTCTTCCCTTTTGGTTTTGCAATCATTGCATCTGCACCGCACCTGCCCTTCCACCGTGTTAAAATCTTGACATCTACGTGATCGCGCACATTTTCTATTGGTTTTCCAAACAACGCATTATTCATCAACTTATAGAGATTTTTTTCAAAATTATTCCTTGCTCGGGTTCGGAACTGCGCGTCCAGCTCGATATATGTTCGTAGCCAGGGCGATTGGGAGGATTGGAGTATGTTCTATGAATTTTTGTGATGTTGAGACCGTGCCGTACACACTGCTGTAGATTGCGATAATGAAAAACATACCGTTCCTTGTTATGCACGTTTGCAAGGATTTTTCGCGTTGTTCACCAGGTGGTTTACCATGTATTGAACAAAACGGTAAATCCGTGTGTGCATCGTGTAGACATTCCGGGTACTCTAAGTCAACCTCAAGAATGTAACTGGTCGGTGAATCTAGCGCGATAGATAATAAATCGAATGTCGACAACTCATCGACCCATCGAAAATCAGCATAGGGTTGACACATTGCCCATCGATACGAATTATTCACATCGAAATACATCAAGTATGATGAGGACCTTGATGGATCGAATGATTCCATGTATTTGTTATTCGCACGCGTATACCTATTTGAGCACTGATTCAGGCTACCGCGTATACCCCGTTCAACAAATAATACCATGTCAATGCCGGTGAGCAATTCCAAGTAAACGCATGTATGTTTCAACATTGCATCCCACGTGTAGCCAGGGAGAGTATAGTAATAAACGAGGACGAGCCTGTAACTTTCCATACAGCTATTGCAAAAGTTCTCAAAAACGTCGGCCAGCAAGAAAACTTTGGTTTCCAAATACAAGTCACTATATTCCCCTAACGTTTGAATAGAAAACCTTTCCCATACATTCTTGGCGTGAGCATATTCGTTCTCACTTTCAATTACACCAGTCAAAGTACTGTAGAACCCATCTGGTGGTGGTAGGTGATAGTCTTCCAATCGGTTTACACTATCGATATATTCATTGGGGAAGACGCCCTTTCGAGTTAATAGGATGAAATTATCACTCGTTATGTCACGAGATATTGAACGTAAAATTTTTAGTTTGTCCATTGTCAAAAATGCGGTCAGTTCATCCAGACTTGCATTGAGAGATTTGTATGAATCGACGAAGCGTAATTGAATCGGATGTAACTTGTCTGCCGTTCGAAATGTTTTTGTAAAAGAAATGTATTCTTCTTTAGTTATGGGCAGCACAGTGGTTTTCCCCTAGAATGCTATGGCTAGTTCCTCGATGATGAGCTGTGCACCATAGCCGGACATATTACGAAAAAATACGGGAATGAAAAAATACCGTTGGTAATTCAAATTGCAGTTAGAATGGGCGGGACCTCTATAACGTCCCGTCAGAAGGCAATGATCACGAACACGTACGTCGTCTTCGGCAAATGGTTTTTCACATATATGGCACTGAGCAGCGCTTCGAAATTTTGCCCGCTCATCCGGAGTTAGAAGTACCACGGGAACACTATCCGATAGAATGTCGTTGATGCGGAAAGCTACATTTTTAAGGTTCTCAACAAACCATGGGATGCAATTGACATCGCCCGTAAGTAGTATCCCGATAACGAAAGGTCATACGAGCAATGTACGTAATATGCTACGTTTAACACTTCGTGCTGTTGCGGTATATTTTTGTCGTCAACATTTGCCAAAACGCACTCGGGCTCCGCATAAATCACAAATGGAAGTTGCTCTTTTCGTTGAAAGTTTTCGAACGCCAGCCATTTGTCCGTTTCACCAGGTAATGTAATGGCACAATCGTTTGATTTTCCACAATATATCTCGTGCGATAGTAATTTAGCCTCCGAGTAAAAGTAGTGCAAACACCTATAAGAAAACGATGGAAAGAATTATATTATTAAAGTACATAATCGACCACATGTGTATTCTCGAGTATGCTTCTTGTTATGGACTGATCGCAGATGTGCTTTTTTCTATTTGATTTCTGCAGTTGTGTGCTCACGAGCCAGGATAAATTTTTTATCCATACAAAGTGTCCCACGCTGTGGTCCGACGAATCCTCCACGTACAATAAATTGACGTGTTTAACCAGTTTTTGGGCGCATATTCGAATTGGGACGATGCCTTTCTTTCCCGTTGTAAATATATTAATCGAAACATTGTTTTGTGATTCAATTTTTTTATTTGACTGAGAGACATTGGAAAAGCAATTCCCTAAAGCTGCAGTACAGTTGAATAGTGTGGATATGAAGTTACTCGATGCACGTCTGTTTCCACTGGATAAAAAGCAGCCACCACTGCCCGCGCGAAACATGCGTTATCCTTTGACTTTACATTCACCACCTCTTTCCTCAGGATTATTGCCCGCGACAAAATAGTTTGACATCCGACACGCATTGGATTGTATTTGTTGATATTTAAGGTTATGTCCAGTATCCGCGACAATCTCCATCGCTATGACGAATTTGAAAATCTTCGAGAGATGCCAGAGTAGGTTCGCCAACTCGTTGTGTATACCACCCACGTGATTTGCTTGTGGTAAAATGTTCAAAGTTTTTCGTGTTGATACTTTTATTTGCGCGTTTGTCACCTGTCTCAAATTCACCATTGAAAACTGTATTCACTTTTACACTTAATTGTTTGTTTGTAATGTCTTGCACATGTGATCACCTGCACCAGCATGTAAAAATCGTCTGCGTAGAACATTCTTTGAACCTTCGAAGCGAGCGATTCCTGCTACCAACGATTGCGGATTTCCGAGTGATAATCGCGGTCGTCTAATTCGGCTTTTCGTTTCCAACGACTCCACACACTGATCCCGTATTATATACTCTTCCACGAAATTTATAAGTAGGTCTTGATCGCGCAGATTTTGTTCAAATTGTCGAATTTTCTCAGCCATTTTTACGTGAGTTCACAACGGAAGTTCCAAGAGGTGATGTCGGCAAAAGTGACTGCTCGATTCGTAGTATGGAGCCTGCGGTGGTAGAAGTCGTTTTCATTCCGGAATCTTTTTCCCATATTTTTCCTCTATCTTAGGAGTGCACTATAGTTCCACACTATAATGTTCTTATATTGTAATACTATGAGAATAGTGGGGAGGCATGGAAACGAAATGAACCAGTTAAAAGGGAGTATAAGCGTGCAAGATCTAGGGTGTTTACACAAAAAATCGTGCGGTGCTATCCACGCATTATTGGGTACCTTGCATATATAAATACCTCGGTGTTACCTGTGAAAATTAAGACAAAACCCGGATGTAGTAACATTTTGGAAGAGCGCCCCTCTTTGTTAGTACAGCTGCATAAAATAAGTTTTATGGGTGAGGACTTTATTTTACATCCAGCATTTCTACTGCATTCATTTTTCAAGTAGGTGTGATAAACGCCGACTTTCACACCTGTATGTACGTACACACAAACACACACACACACACACATACGCGCGCGAGCGCGCACGCACGCACGCCCTCATAACACACACAATACACAATATGTATGAACGGACAAAATGTTGAATAAAAACTTCGATACATGTATACACGTAAATCATCGCGTTTTTTCTTTACCCGAAGCTCCCTATCCCCACGATGTAAGACCTCCCTCCCCCGTACGATCCGCGCGGCGCAGCCCCCCACGCGCTTGCTCTAGCGGTAAACAAGTCCTCGATATATGCAAAAGACACTACCAGTCGGTTTATTCGGAAAAGCAGCTCGAAAACATCCCCACTTATCCACGAACTCCCAAAAAATGGCCCGATCCCCCCACCCCTCCGACACCGCAGACTCCCCCACCACTCATTCCCCATATATGTCACCGCGACGCAACCGCGACCGCCTGACACCCCCACTACGCGCCGCCGCACGATACCCACTACACCACACCTGTGACGTCACCGTCGTCTCTCGTTATATGTATGTATCTATTTCCCTACTATGTGTTATCACCGCTAAGAAAGGGGGAGCGTCTCTACCTGGCTTGGGAACGCATTCCGTTGGTGAACATCGGGCCGACCGCATTGTTCGCTCGTCGCGCGGTGAAATAACACGAAAGGTTAGACGCGTATACAACAGTAAAAAGTTAACAGATTTGCATTTTACAAAATAGATTCTTCTCCGGAATGACAGTACAATTTAAATGTCCTGTGCAGAAATATTATTAACAATAATATGAAGTAGTGGTGTTTTCTTCTTCCACGTTCTAGAAATTCGTGTTAAAAAAACCAATAAGTTAAAAGTGGGGTTGAGTGGAGCTCTGAATCAAAATGTACATTGTTGCTTAGACATTTCTTCAAAACATATCCAAAAACTAGCTGTACATAGCTGCTTTTTCGGCTTTAGTTATTATTTTTGTGGGAAGATGTGTGCACTTTCGCCAGTTTTTCGTAGTTTTTGCGTTAAAAAAGTGGTTTATAGGAAATTGGTAAAATATAATTCGTTTAAATACTCATATTTTTCAATTATTACAGATCCTCCGGATGGTACCAAAGAAATTTTTTTCACGAGGAGGGAAGTTTTCGAATTCGTGAAACCAGTGTTCAATGGGAACATCATCGTGCTCAGTTAAATTATTGAAGCACAGGTTTCAAAAAAACAGGAGCATTCATACATTTTGCCGCCAAATCAAAAAGATGCCCTGAAAACATTAGTATCCAAATTCAGGAAAAGGTGGAAACAAGCGAACCGGATAGAAAACAGATTCTACGCAAAATTCGAAATCTGGCTCAACGTTCCTATACTTTTCACAACTGAAAACGAAGGTTCGACGACTTCCACGGAAAACACGGCCGGGAGTCCTTCGATAAGTTGGGACGATTTGAGTGATAGGTCAAAACGGAGGAAGACAGAAAAGATTCGTGAACAATACAGCATCCAAGAACTAGCCTACGCTACAGAAATGGGTCTCCGGGATTCAGGAAATTTCGAGGCTTCGAAGGTAATTGGGATGTCACAGAAGGCAGGCCATCAACCGCATCAAAGTAGCGGGAATCTATGGAACACGTTCCAGAAAGAGTATTGACAGGCAACGAAGTATTATCATTTGTTGTAGAAGGTGGAGTGACGAAGGGCGTATATCAATTGATACGTTCCACATCCCGTATGATAAATTGTAACGGATGGCCGCCTTATAGTACTGTATTAGAAGCTAAGAAAAAGTGTTATTCTGATAAGTCCGAAATTTCTATAACTGAAAGTGCAGCCACAGTTGGACTTCAAGCATTGTTAAATCCGACAGCTGAATGATTGTTATTAGCACAATCGGACGTTATTAGAAGTCTTCCTGAAAACAAACTTGCTGGTTTCGAATTGATATGCAAGTGGGGATGCGATGACACTTCTGATCAAAGCACTTACAAACAAAAATTCAGCGATGAAGATGGCAATAAATCGTATGCCAACATTTTTTTATTTCACTTGTCCCCTTGCAAATCTATGATAAAGTCAATCCACAGGTTATTATTTGGAGAAATCCTCGTCCTTCGTAGCCAAGATTTTGTCGCCCAATAAAAATAGTTTTTTTTTGCACGACACTGCCGAAGTAACTAGGACAGAAGTTGATTATATTGAAGCGCAAGAAAAAAACCTCGTGCCCCTTGATACCATACTTTACGAAAGACAAATTAACGTCCATTTCAAACTTGTGTTGACAATGATAGATGTTAAAGTTTGTAATTCGATTACGAATACATCGTCAAGTATGCGTTCCTACCTTTGTGGCGCTACGTCTAAAGATTTCAATGATATCGATAAGATGTTGTAAAGACCGATCAATAAAGATTACTAGAAATTCGGTATATCGTCGCTGCATGCTTGGGTACGGTGTTTCGAAAGTTGCTTGCATGTATCTTACAAATTGGACATAAAAAAGTGGCCAGCGCGCAAAGAGGATAAAGAAGGACTTGAGAGAAGAAAACAAATATATAACAAGGTTTTCGTGACAAATTAGGGCTTATTGTTGATCAACCAAAACAAGGCTACGGAACTTCAAATGACGGAAATACAGCTCGGCGACTTTTTGAAAATTCTGAAATCTCTGCTTCTATAACGGGATTTGACGAGGAATTGATAAAGCGAGTTCATGTGATATTGCAGGTGCTTTCTTTTGGGTTCGAGATCAATATACAAAAATTTCGCGTCTACACAGAAATTACTGCAAGAAAATTTGTTACCTTGTATGGGTGGTATTACATGCCAACAACCGTGCACAAAATTCTGATACACGGTCCTGAAATTATTGATTCCTTTATATTGCCTTTATATCGGAATAATGTCCGAAAAAGCTCAGGAATCGTGTAACAAATATATTTAAAAATTCCCGCGAGATTTTTCACGCAAATGTAACCGAGCTGAAATCAAGGAAGACGTTTTTGGCAGACTTTTGATAACGTCAGATCTACAAATATCTAGTTTGCGTAAAGTTCCTCCGAAAAAACTGAAATCATTAACCACAGATGCGGTTGAACTATTGATTTTACCTTCAGTTGCGGAATCAAGTAAGATTCCTTCGATTATACGGAGAGTGATGAATCTGAGGATTACAATGATTTTGCACTGCATGCATTAGATAGCGAGTAAGACGTTGTAGTAGTAGTACTAGTAGGAGTAGACATTGTAAGGATATATGAAAATTAATTTTTAGCATCATTATAACAGCGATTATTTTATTCTAAACCTCTTTTTCCCAAACCTTTACAGCCTTGGAAACTCCTAAAAAATTAATTTCGTGCAAATGAAATTGACTCTCCAAAAAGTGTCACGTCCTGAGGGGACGTGGGTATATATATATATATATATATATATGTGGTATCCCTCTTTCTTGCCTACGCCTAGCGCAATAGCACGGGGTGTGGGTTAAAAAGGGGACGTGCTGGTAGAAGGGGGATTTTTAAGGGATTCCGTGGATGATCCAATTATTAAAATAATGGTTGTGACACTTGTGTTCGATTAACTCGTAATTTATTAGAATTAACCGTATCGGTTAAGGTGTCAGGTAGCGGTCGTAAAACTAAGGGCCCTGCGCCGGAGGGCCAGAAGCGCTCGCAGATGGTGTGTGAGTGTGTGAGTGAGACAGATGCAGATGTTCGACGACACAGATTCTAATATTTGTGAGTTCACGGTTCGAGAAGGAAATTGATAATAAAGTAATGCGCGGAATACAACGTCAAAGTTTTTATGATTTTCGCGTAACGTGACGGAGGTTTCGAAGTACAAGATGTTCGAAGCTTAAATCGTATGACGACGTTCGCGTTACAAAAGAGAGCAAAGGTTTTTCGCGATGGATATCGGTAAGAGAACTCTAGGTCTGAGCTCGTTGGATTCTAATCGGAGACTGATGCGAGGAGAACTCTTTCGTAGTACCAGAAATCAGGGTGGGATTAATTTTTGGAGGAAGAAATCTTTGGGAGAGTGAAACTTAGGTGACGTAGTTTTTTTGGATTGGTGGTCCAGGCATAAAACGTGACCTGATTCGTGTGGTTGGCCGGAAGAAAGAAGCGAGAACGAGTTGTCGGTGTATTATTGGGTAAGGGCGCATATAAGCGAGATCAGCGCTGCATTTCCAGGAACACAGCGCAGCTTTTCTTATCGTGTATATAGGGAAACCGAGAGGAGACAAATAGGGCCTTGTTCGTGACGGAGTGCGTCACGCGAGAGAGAAGGAGCTAGTTGGCCAGCCTGGGAAAGCGCGTGGCTTAGGTCATCTAATTTTATTACGGCAAGGGTCGGAGCCCTTCTTTTGGAAGAATATATTTTTTTGTGCATGCAGAGGATTAGGCCGATACGTTCGTTCGGGTCTTGTGCCGTGAAGTCGCGTAGTTTCAAATTTTTACGACCAAGATCTTCGGTTGGGTTATGTGATACTCTCTTTGTGTATGGACGCAATGTGCTGGCCAGTCTTGGGATCTTGAACTCTCTGCATCAATAATTTTTTATGTAAGGGGAAATATGGAGTGTGTAGTCTGGTTTGGCTTAGGAATATGTATCGAGATCTCTGTTTCCATCTTTAGCAGAGTTTCTCTGAAACGTGTCGCAAACTATTTCGCGGGGATGCAATTACGCAAGGACGTGACAAAAGTAACCACCCATATTGAATTCAGCATTGTGTTTTTCGAATTTTTCGCTACAGATTCGTAATCAGAGGCCCCAAAAACCGCTGGGCACAGACTTTCACCCGAATCAACTAGGTTTCTAAAGAATTTTTTTACCGCTCCGGATCCGCCATTATGTTTCTTGAAATTTTGACTTCGGATTCGTATTCAGCGACCCCAAAAATCCTCGAGTACAGACTTCCACCCGAATCGGACAGGTTTTTGAAGAAAGGCCATAGCCGTGTAAATAGGGAAAAATTGCCCCCGCATTTTTTGCAGCGAAATTTCGATTATATTCTCAGGTGTAAAAAAAACAAATTTTCTGAAAATTTCATCCTCGTCGACGCAATTGTTTTAGAAAAATAATTTTTTTTTAATATCGAAAAAAAGATAAATTTCGGAAACGGTACAGTGGATCGATTTGATTTCTTTTGGTACTTGTTCCGATCATCATTGTATTATGAAATAAAATTATAGAACATCTTGCGAAAGATTAAGGTTTCAAAAAAAATATTGTTCCTTGTTTTATTATTTTTTTACTATAATCCACTTGGGGTACAATAGCGAAATTTTTTTCATATAATATTTGGGCACCTTATTAGATTATATATTTTTTTCAAAATGTTCGGTTTGGTACGCCACAGTGAAAAAAAAAGAAACGCACTTTATTGATATATTTTAGTTATATAGATATATAACTAAAATATATGAATAAAGTCTGTTTCTTTTTTTTCACTGTGGCGTATCAAACGAACATTTTGAAAAAATTATATAATCTAATAAGATGCCCAAAGATTGTATGAAAAAAATTTCGTTATTGTACCCCAATTGGATTATAGTAAAAATAAATAAAACAAGGAACATTATTATTTTTTAAACCTTAATCTTTCGCAAGATGTTTTATAATTTTATTTCCACTGTCCACTGAATCGATCCACTGAAGCGTTTCCGGATTTTTTTGTTGTTTTATTTTTTTTTAATTCATTTTTCTAAAACCATTGCGTTGACGGGGATGAAATTTTCAGCAAATTTGTTTTTTTTATACCTCAGAATATACTCCAAATTTCGCTGGAGAAAATGCGGGGGCGATTTTTCCATACTTACTCGGCTATGGCCTTTTATACCGATTCGGATCCGCCATTTTTTTTTTTAGAAATTTTGACTTCAGATTCGTATTCAGCGACCCCACAAACCCACGAGTACAGACTCTCACCTAAATTCGAAATTATATCCGCTTTTTCTGAATTTCGAACCACCGTGCGACGGTGACAATCGACGAGATCGAATTTACGTTTCCATTCGACGTAATTCCCAACCATTATATCAGTCACGACGTTAACCGGTGGCGAATTATCGGACTTTGCGGAAATAACTACAAAACGGCGGCAAACGACACTGACAAAGCTGAAAGACGAGTGCTTAGAGAACGCCGAGACAGATCAAGGATGGAACGAGGTCCTATGCATAAGCGCAAGTGAGGGCCAAACAACGAAAAACAAGGTACCGCGTGTCTTTCGTTCAGATACAGGATCTGAAAATCAAGACGGAGGTGGAAGAGCTAATGCGCGATTATCGACCAAATCAGACGAAGGATTGTGGTGTGAAAATGGGACTTGTGCTCAGTTACGACTTGAGTCAAAACGTTTAGCCTCCTTTGAACCCTTGCAAGACCCATTTCTTTTGGAATACATAAGCCGCCAGCCTCCGTTGAACCGACGAAACGCCATTTGTCGAGTTCAGTGACATGAAGAGACCTCCTCTTGGTCCAGTGTAGCCTCTGTTAGACCTCCCAAACCTTCCTTCGACCCCCAGTTTGACTGAAACGTGCAGAACACAGGCCTCCTTAACCTGCTTTCAATCTCAAACCGTTGCCTCGACCCCACCTAACCTGCTTTCGGCCCAAATTCGATATCGCCTCCATCATCACTCTATTGTGGCCTGATCGGTAACCCGTTCGATGATGAAAATAATACTTTTTCCCTGATTATCGCCCGAAGAACGGTACAGATAAATATGCATTATCAGATGATGAATAAATACTATACAATTAATAAAAATACATCTTTCCCTTATCAAATTATTAGTGCAACATTAATATGCGAAAACAACCAAATTTGCTCAATATAGATTTATTATTATTTTATAGGCGATTCACAAAAGAATGCTCGTGTATACAGTCTTACTCCAATTCTATCAGATTAATCGGCGTCACGAATTTTCCTGTTAAATTCTTAAAAAATCCCAGGCTATCCAATATAAGCTTATGCGTCGTTTTTCATCCTCGACATTTCTTCTTAAACCCCCTAGTTCTTGAGTTACATTGCATTATCTAGAATTAGTCTTTTTGAGCAACAAATGAAATTACATTACGAAAAAAATCGTACGAAACTTTATAAAAAACGAAAATGGAGCTCTTGCTACCCCGTTCAAGTTTATCATGGATAAACGTGAATTTTTTTTAAATAAATCATGCGCCCAATTCTTGATGTTCGAAAAACTGTTACGTACAAAAGTGCGTACCGGGTCGAAAAAAAAATCATAAAAAAATATTTCAGAAAAGCAAAATAAAGCTGAATTTGTTCCCGTCAAAACGCCGTTCGGTAAATTTGATTATGTTTTTTTTTCACGAAACTATGTAACTTTTAGTGCGGCAAGAAATATCGACTGGTGTATCCAAATTTTAAGCGACGGTATATATTATATAATACTATATATATATATATATATATATATATATATATATATATATATATATATATATAATATAATACTATATATATATATTGTGACGTGACAAATTAGGGGGTCACGTCCATTCTCGAGCGGTGTCGACCAGTGGGTCGGGTTTACGACCCTGAGGCGTCCTGGGTCGATTCTGGGTGGCTCCGAGATCGTCGACTCACGACGTGGCGGAATATTATACCTTTTTTTTGTAATTTTATTCCGGAAACCGCCACGTCTTACCTGTGTGTTTACCTACCGGCTCGTGAGCCGCGGATAAATGGACGAAGTTAAAAACCCATAAATAAAATGTTTGGGACAGTTTTTAGGACAGTTAGTATGGAGGATGGAACGATGTATCGGGGAACGATCGCTTGCGCGTCCATATTACCCCGAAGCAACGCATTATCGCTACCCGAGATGTCCCGGCTTCCGGTTTCGCGCTCCGCAAAACCTCGCGCGGGTTGGTCCACGAGGACACACACGCGCCTCCACTCAGAGGCAGGCGAGCGTCGGACAACAGTGCTCGCGGATTGGATGCCGGAGGAGACGCCGGAATAAGGCCAAGTTTACCGTGTCGCCCGTCCCTCTCGACTCAGCAACCCGGAGTTGCACCATCCCTACTGTCCCCTCGGGCCTCATGGACCGCGTAAGACCGGCGCCCCGTCGAAGGGGGTCGGGGCGGTGGATCGGCGACCGGGGGTGTAGTTCACCTGGTGGTATATCGCGTGGGCCCACCGCTATTCCCAGGACGCTGGGGAAATGCGAGGGAGGCCTCCCCCCCCGCGTTCGGGGTCCCGCCTCGGTTCCTAGGGGAAGAGGTTCGAGGGGCGGTCCATTTTTCGCTGCGAGGACAGGCGCGTACGCGCGGGGTAGCGCGGTAAAGCGGGGCCGTGGCCGTGGCATCTGAGGTAAATAGGGGAAAATCTCCTAGACGGAGAATAACGCGATAACAGGGGAGCGCGTGAAAAGAGGGGAGGGGCGCGTGAGTGGGGCACGCGAGAGCCGGGAGCACCGCGAGAGCGCGGCTATTTTGGGAGTCACGATTTCGGAGTCAACGAGCCCAGCCGCGTCACTCCGAAAAAGAATAGGCCGATCGATCGCGAGGCAGGATCCTCCCGTTTCACGCAGCGAGCTTCTCTGTGCGGCGATCCTCCAGCGGTGAGCCCGATCTCTCTCGTCTCTCTACGTTCTTAAGGTACGAGCTCGAAATTAGGGTTCTGTTCCTTTCATTTTATTTTTATTAATTGCGCCAAGTGGCGACGGGTTGCCCCATGGAGGGAAATTTTG
Organism: Ophion obscuratus; assembly: GCA_964007375.1. Taxonomy (NCBI): domain Eukaryota; kingdom Metazoa; phylum Arthropoda; class Insecta; order Hymenoptera; family Ichneumonidae; genus Ophion; species Ophion obscuratus. The sequence goes on along the minus strand of OZ023316.1, from coordinate 15,412,271 downwards.
TGTCCCCAGAGGGCCGGAACCCGGCGGGAGTTTTTCGGCGATGAAGTCGCGTGTGTTCCCGGGTTTCCGCCTCTGGGGAAGTACCGTTTGAGTTATAAATTTTGTAAGGGAGCTCGTACCTTAGCCTCGGTCGTTCCGTCAAGTTCCGGTCAATTTTATTGCGTATCGCGTCAATTCGCGAATTGTTCTGTTTGTTATCTATCAGTAATTAATGTGATCGTTCGTTAAGCCTAGGGCATTAAATTAAAAATGTTTGCTGATGTCCCGCGAAAACTGGCCCAAAGAAAAGTACGAATTTCCGCGAGATTATGTAATTTTGAGTAATATTTTATTTCGAGTCGGAAAATGTAATACGACATAGTTCGTGCGTATATCTCTCGTCCAGTCTCTCCGCGCGCTCAGGGCCATCGAGCGCTTGGTCTCGCGTTTGTTTACCTTTGAGCTTCTGTCTTTGTTTCCTTTGTTCTCTCGCGAATGTTTACGTTCTCGAGTTTTGTTGTCATTTATTGTTCGTCGAGCGTTAGCGAGATTCTTTCGAAATAGAAGCCGCTCGACATACGTGCTCGCCACAAAATTACCCCCTCGAAGAAATGTGGCGAAAGTCTACAAGTATCTTAGGAGTAGCGCAATAGCTCGAGTTACCTGCCAGATTGCGCTGCGTTAATTAGGTTCCCTATTTCTTGATCGACGTTCCCCGAGTTATCGAGGATATTTATGTAATGTATTGAGGTTACCTCTTCGCCATCCGACACCTACCAAGTACCTGCGGTATTTGGGTGCGTTAATTAGGTTGCCTATTTGTCACTCGACATCGCTCGAGTTATAGACGGTATTTACCTAATGTATTGAGGTTACCTATTCGCCATCGGACCTCCACCCAGTACCGGCGGTATTTGTGTGCGTTAATCAGGTTGCCTATTGGCCACTCGACCTCGCTCGAGTTATAGGCGGTATTTACCTAATGTATCGAGGTTATCGATTCGCCATCCGATACCTACCGCGTACCTGCGGTATTTATGTGTGTTAGTTAGGTTGCCTACTTGCTGATCGACATTCCCCCAGTATCGACGATATTTATCTAATGGATTGAGGTATTCACGGGAATTTTAGGTTATCTACCCGGTGACGAAAGTCAGCTGAGGTATTTACGGGATTTTTAGGTTACCTACCCAGTGACGAAAGTCAGCTGAGGTATTTACGGGACTTTTAGGTTACCTACCCAGTGGCGAAAGTCAGCTGAGGTATTTACGGGATTTTTAGGTTACCTACCCAGTGACGAAAGTCAGCTGATGTATTTACGGGATTTTTAGGCTACCTACCCCGTGACGGAAGTCAGCTGAGGCATTTGCGGGATATTTAGGCTACCTCCTTGGTTATCGGAACATCCCGAAATACCTGCGGTATTTATCCACGTTATTTAGGTCACCTACCCGATTATCGTCATAATTCGGGTTTCCTCTGGTATTTTCGTTCGGGTTAGTCTACCTACTGGATTATGAGAAACCCTCGGCTCACCAGCGATGTTTATTGTCACCCCCATCGTTAGTCGATTAAGTAAGGCTGTTTCGGCGGCGGTCCGAGATGTCGACCGCCGTACCGACCGTGGGTTGCACGAGGCAACCCCGCGTTTGCGGCAAACGCAATGTAAGAGCCAAGTGGCCCAACCTGAATAAAACATTGTCAATTACCACTCGACCCCGTTTGTACATTATTTCGCGAAACCCTGTTCCGTGGTTCCCAAAGGGAACCTCCTTGGCACTCCAGTTCCGACCCTGCCCCTCTACCATCTTCGCCGACGAGCCGAGCTAGTCGGACCGCCTCGGCCGCGCACGTCCGCCCCGGGCGTCCTACCATCAAGGACCCGTACGGAGTGGATACAATTTAAGTCGGCCTCTGGCCGGCGGTATTTTTATACCTGGCGCCCACGTCCACTCGGCGGGTCAGCGGACACCCGGTGGGGTTGGACGGACCGCGGGCCGAGAAGTGTGCGGACCGAAAAACCCGTTACAATATATATATATATATAATACTCGAAATATGTGGTTGCGTTAATATATTCGAATATACACTACCAGGCAAAAGTATTCGGACACTTCAGATAACTGCAAAACTTAATATCACTTTGAATAATTGCAAACTTATGATAGAATAATTATTATTTTACGAAGATACTATAAAGCTCTGTATAATTAATTAATTATAGTCTATTTCATGTTCTAAAAGATTGAAATTGTCGGTTTGGAATTCAACCTCATTGGATTTTTTCTATATTCTCATTTAAAAATATTTTCATTTAATAATGAGTTGATAAATGGCGATGGCCGATTACCGTCGATTTCAAATAAAATGTTTGATTTTTCTTTGTTTTCATTTTTAGCACGTGGAAAATTAAAAAATATTTTCACATGTATGTATAAAGCATATTTTTATTTCTTTCCGCTAAATATTATGATATTAACTAACCGCGTCTATTTGATTCCTTTTTATATGAATGGACTAGATTTTTCATAGAACCAAATTTTTCTTATTGCATTCCATTGTTAAAATTATTGATTCCAAATATGTTTATTTATTCAAATCAATCTATTTAATAGCGTCCAATAACTAAATATTTTATTTGATCCTAATAAATCAGTGTTTCGGTTTCATCAGTTCAACATTCTCTTCTGTTAAAAAAAACAATTTAGTCAAGTTCACTGAATGGATCTAGCTGTTTTTTTTAATTTACCTTAAATAGAATTTTCGTAGAATTAACCATTTTTCTATTTGATTGAACTAATGGTCCATCTTAATTACAACACTCATATCAAAGGGGCGTGGGGGTAGTATCCGTTCGGTTTGTATCCGTTCGTAGAGACAATTAAATCGTTTGTACCCAACAACCCAACAAACACACACACACACACACACGCGCGCGCGCACACACATACGCATATATATTATTTCAAGTTTTACTTGCACAGCCTTTTCGGCTTTTTACAAGGCTCCACTTATATGTCCACCGCTCTACACTTGTTCTTTCTCTCCACCATCCCCCCTCCCCATTGCGGCCGCAGCCGACTTCCCCCTCTGTATTATATTCATCATGACATTTCTGTCATGGGTATAGGGAAACTGCGGAAAACCTATACCAATACAGCCGGTCACGAGTTCGCTTCCCAGCCTCGGAGCTAGTCGCGTTTCGTCGAGAAATAGCTCACAGGCTACAGCCATACCCATCCGACACACACACGTACCGGTCCGTGTGCGCGACATCTGTGTACAACTGGAGCTACGTCACGCCTGTGTTTTTATTTTCTCGATGAAACTACGAGACGGTGATTCGAACCCGCGACCTCCCGATGTGTTGATTTCAGAGGCAGGTACGCTAACCACTAGACCAACACATCGGTTACATACGCATATATATATGAGCTTGTTTGAAAAATATTTAACATGTTATTCGATAAAACTCTCTAATTATCACAATGATATTAACTAATTGATATAGCTTATGTGATACAACAAATAGTTATAGGTATTAATTTGGTCTCTTATGACGTATCAGCGACCAAAATGTTACAAGCACTCGGTAGCATAGGGGCAGCGTGCGTAGCTATGAGTAGGCAGGTACTAGGTTCGATTCGCATATAGGGCAAATATTTTCTTCGAAACAAATAATTTCTAAAGGCCAGGGAATGACGAACTACGATGAAAAATCCTTGTGGTAAAGCTCTCAATTAAGGAATTCATTTTATTTTCGATTTATGAAATATTTTATGCACATTTCTGCACTATTTTATGCGCATAGCTTTACAGTGTACATTGTAAGCAAATACAGATTCATTTGAATCTCATCTTTATCAACATATATAAATCTCTTTGAAACAAATATAATCATAGTAGGCTGTGAGACAAGGAAAAAACCTATTTTATTTAAATAGATCCTCTATAAATTAATTTTTTTATTTAGCAGTGTACAGTAGGTCGAAAGGGGGGGGGCAGTAGGTTCTGCGGGAACGCACGAAGTAGGCCCACCTGAGGTTCCGTAGGTTCAGTTGGGGTCCTCACTGACCTCTTTTGAGTCAAAAAGTCTACTTTCTGCCATGCGGGAGGTTCATCGGAGGCCCTAACGCATGGTATTTTCAAACATTGTACCCTCCTTTAGATACCCAATAATCCGTTCTCGCCGATTTCTGCTCACGGACGGAAGCCTTCATTTTGTGAGTTGAACGCGGCTCGAAAATTTCGACTCGGGACCCTCCTTTAGATACCCAATAATCCACTCTCGCCGATTTCTGCTCGGAGACGGAAGCCTTCATTTTGTGGGTTGAATGCGGCCCAAAAATTTTAATTGGGGGATACTCCCGTGTTTTAGAGTCCGACACGACTGTCGATCGGACACCACGAGGTGGTAAATAAAATTGTTGAAAAGTGGTCAAGTGAAGGCATAATCAGGAAAAGCATGTCTGCGTACGCCAGCCCGATACAAAACTGGCGTGCCGACAGAATTGTATACCGACGCGTGCGTGTATGGACTCAGAGCGATTATTCTGCAAAAGAATATCGAAGACGTAAAGTTATATCCAGTGTACTAGGCCAGCTGGAAAACGACGGAAGTGCAGGAAAAATATTCGAGCCACGAACTCGAAATCCTGGCAGTAATAAAGGCGTTAAAAAAGTTTCGCGTGTACCTTCTCGGTATACCGATAAAATTTGTGACGAACTGTTGAGCGTTCGCGCTCACAATGGCGAAAAATATGTTTGCCTTCGCGTAGCGCGATGGGCTCTATCGATCGACGAATTCGACTATACGATCGAGCATAGACCAGGAACGTCGATGAGACATGTCGACGCACTGAGTCGATACGCAGTCAGCGACATGCTCATCCAACAAAACAACGACGAGATGACGACAAAAATCCTGAGAGCGCAGGAACACGACGAAGACGTGAAAAAAAATTGTCGGCACAATAAAAAAAAAAGACGAGACGAAATTTACGACGAAACGCGGCATTCTTTATAGAATCCACGACGGAGACACGTTGTTGGTCGTACCAAAGGCAATGCAGGACGAAGTGATACACCAAGCGCACGAGAGAGGGTACTTCGGGTGACAAAAGACCAAATACGTGCTATCGCGATTTTTGGTTCCCTCGTATGCTTGAGCGTATCCAGGCGGTTTTAAAAAATTGCATATGCTGTATTTTGGCGGAAGTAAAGGCGGGAAAGAAGGAACGTTTCCTCCACCCCATTGACAAGGGAGACGCGCCATTAGATACATTCCACCTTGACCATCTAGGACCAATGCCATCGACGAGTAAAAATTATAAACATTTGTTAGCGGTGGTAGACGCTTTCACCAAATTTTCCTAGTTTTACCCGACAAAATCCACGACGGCAATAGAAGTAATAACGGAAGTGCAAAAACAGGTGATAACTCTCGGAAATCCAAGACGAATCATTTCCGATAGAGGTACCGCGTTCACGGCAAACACGTTCGCAATATCCTTAGTCTTGTGATCTACATACAACACAGCGATAGGCTTGAAATGGAGCTGCGGAAGGCCAGGGATGATTATCTTCAGGGGAGACTAATGAGTATCAGAGACAGCGCTGCCCTCTGGATAGAACTGGCAATCTTGAGTCTTTCAAGACCGAATCAGGCTTCACCTACGAGTTTCACACCGGTATCTGCTGAGAAGATAGTCTCGATAATTACTTCCTCTACTTCACCTACACACTCTACAGGCCCGAATGGCGTTTCCCTGTTTGCAATACATAATGCTCTCCCGAAGTTATCGCATCTATTATCAGTTTTATTTAATAAGTCATTCGAGATAGCTCACTTTCCGTCAATCTGGAAACAAGCGGTTATTCGCCCACTATTGAAAGTAAATCCTCCAGCTTCTCCTTCTGATTGTCGTCCAATTGCAAATTTAAGCGAATTCTCCAAGATTCTTGAACGGGTCGTACACAAGCAAATTATGCACCAGCTTTCCACCCACGACATACTTGATGATACACTCAAACGGCATTGTTAAAAATCTGTTACGAAGCGAGGTCTGCCGTTGATAATCGAAAAATTACTATACTGGTGCTCTTCGATTTTAGTAAGGCATTTGACATGGTGCCTCAGATGGGCTTACTACTAAAACTCCGAAAGTATGGTTTCTCGGACAGGGTACTCCAATGGTTTTTTTTTCTTATCTTACTGGTAGAACTCAGGCAGTTATAGATAATTCTAGAGAGTATTCCCAGTGGATTGCTACGTCAACGGGTGTACCACAAGGTTCGGTCCTGGGTTCCTTATTGTTTTCTCTATTTATCAATGACATCAGCGCCGGCCTGCGATTTATAGAGCATATGATTTTTGCTGACGACCTACAGATATACGCAAGTTTTTATCCATGGGAAATTGATGAAGCCATTGCCAACATCACTCGTGATGTTGACACGATTGCAACTTATGCACTCAAAAATGGTCTCAAACTGAGCATCGGAAAGTCTAAAGTAATTTTATTGGGTAGTGGCGCCTACATCAATCAAATAAATGTAAACAATCTAGCACCCATCAAAGTCCACGGGGAAAGTCTGCCGTATGTCGACGAAGTATGCAATCTGGGGGTGACACTGACCTCGAACGTGTCTTGGAACAAACACATAGTTGTCATCCCAAAAAAGTTAACTTTTCACTGTATAAATTAAGATATCATAGGAGTGCGCTGTCGCAAGAATTGAAAACGATTCTCATGGTTCCACTCATCTCTTCGACACTAGACTATTGCTGCCTGGTATATAATGATCTCACCAACGAGAAAAACACGAAACTAGAGAAACTGATAAATTGCTGCATTCGCTTTATTTTCAAATTGCACCGCGATGTTCATATCACGCCGTATCGGAGGAGACTTGCATGGCTTACTGTCAAATCCAGACGACTTTATTTCGGTGGCGCAACAGTATATAACATTTATCATAATGAAGCACCACCCTACATTCTTGAATTATTTCAACCAGCACGTCCTCTGGAACGTCCAACGAGACGACCAACTCCTATAACGTTCCACATTCCGATGTACCGAACAGCTACCTTCCAAAACTCATTTGTGCTATCTGCTATGTATTTTTGGCACTCTTTACCGGCCGAGATCACCTCTGCGCAGTCACACACAATTTTCAAACAGCGACTATTTGCTCACCTGTTCTCCCTAGAAGGATAATGGAACACTTCTGAGCGGACACATACTTAAGATTAATCTTACATTATATTTCCGCTTTACCTGGAACTTCTGTTTTTACCGCCGTCAGTACTATTATTACCGTATCTTATTACTTTATTGTTATTATTACTACTATTATTTTAGTTGTTTTTATTGTTTGACAACACAACTAGATATTATTATTATTACTATATTATATAGTAATTCATTATGATTCTTATTATATATGTTTTATATGTTTATGTATTCATCATCCGTTGCCCAAGGTGTTGTCAGGGCATAATAAAATCAATTAATCAATAAATCAATCAATCAATCTCTCTGTCTCTCTCTCTCTCTCTCTCTCTCTCTCTCTCTCTCTCTCTCTCTCTCTCTCTCTCTCCACTTTTTTGCTAGTGGACGTCGCAATAGTACAAGAAAAAGCAAACAAACGGGCGGGTTAGATTCTGTAGGGTTGGACCGTACAGAATCCCATCGTGGTCGCGGTATCGGCCCCGAGCCGGAGGAACACCCTGGCCCCTTTTGTCGGACGGACGTGCAAAATATTCACGTTACGGTATATATAAATCACACGTATATGTGTGTATATATATAATTTTTTTATTGCAGATTCCATTGTACGGGTCCTTCCCCCTTATTACATTTCCCACCATATTCCACTACTCATCCCCAAATTGCAGCCGCAGCCGACTATGCCCTCTGTTTCGCATGACATTTCTGCCATGAGAATAAGGAAACTGCGGAAAACCTATACCAGCCGGTCTCAGGTTCGCCTCCCAGTTTCGGAGTTAGTCGCCTTTCGACGAGGAATAAATCACGGGCTACACACAAGACACACACATTGTCCGTGCTCGGGACATCCGTGTAGAACTCGAGCTACGTCACGCCCCTATTTATTTTTCTCCGAGACTACGAGACTGGGATTCAAACCCGCGGCCTCCCGATACTCTTGTCCAGAGGCAAGCACGCTAACCATGCGACCAGCACACCGGTTTTATATGTGTGTGTGTGTGTGTGTGTGTGTGTGTGTGTGTGTGTGTATACACTAGCTTTTATCCGCAACTTCGTCAGTGTGAATAGAAAAAAGTAACAAACAAACAAAAAAGGTAATGTCATATTCCTCAAGCACAATTGTAGATTGACTGACTGAGGTAATTGTTGGGTTGGTTGTCTAATGAAGTATATGGCTTTGCAATATAGTTCTACAGAAGCATGTGGTTTTGCAATATAGTTATACAGAAGCTTTGTAATATAGTTCTGTAGACAACATTGTATAATTTATGGTCTTAGGCAAGCACATCCAAGTTTTTTGGTCCTGTAACTTATTAATTGTCATAGAAAATTCCAACTCCATTGGGACTTGCAGCCTATTCAATTAAAACAACTCTATAAGCACCAAACGAGGTCATGTAGGAACACTTATTATTCTTTCTGATAAGATTCAGAAATGTCAGTGCTTCTTCTGTTTCACATCTGAAAAGCTATTTCAAGGATGAACTGGCTTCTCTGATTTAGGAATGACTACTTTACCATGGTCAGACTGCTTCGTCGTTTCAGCAGCTCTCACGCTAGCTTGCCGCTCGGGTTGCTCTTCTGTGTGAGAATGCGCTTGCCTCGGCGCTTGCCGCGTGTCTCGGCTGCTCTCAAGCTGCCTTGTCGCTCGGCTTGCTCTTCCCGCCGAGATTGACATTGATGCGGTGTCTCTGAAGCTCTTGAGCTGACTTACCGCTCAGCTTGTTCTTCGCATCGAGCTTGCGATGGAAGGAATGCCTTTTTTTCTCTCTCCGACGGTCCGACTGCACCGATGTTTCTGCAGCTTTGCGAGCCGGTTGACGCCTAGCCTACTCAATCATTCTACTTAAGCTCTGCTTGAGGTGACGTCTCTTGCATTCTACCTACCTCCATAGCTCCGCTTTTACTAGAACTTTTTGACAGAATAGACTTACGTTTCCCCGGCACTTTTTAAATCTATGCCGTCCGCATGTGTAATAAATATTCGTATACATAAAATAAAAAGTAAGTGAGATGACCGCCGCTAAATTTTTTGAAAAAGTACCGGAGCTGACCGCCGCCAACGTTTGATTTTGTTAAGAGTACCTGAGTACATGAAATGGCAAGAAGAGATAGAGTAAGAGTGGGCAAAACATGTACATAGCCCAAGTAGGCCGGAAAAAAATTGCCGAGTCCACCTCCACGCGCAAACTCTCAAAAAGTACCTGGGGTACCGCAACCAATTTTTTTGTTGTACAGTAACACCCCGATCAGCCGGGGTGCTCGGGACTGAACGATCCATGGATAATTTGAAATAACGTTTATTCCAGAATAAATTGCATACAACTTTTTATAATTATTAAACCGATCTCAATTTTATTATTTTTGTTTTATATTTTATTATTTTGTTATTTTAGTATAACAAGCACACATGACTTGTTATATTTAATGATAATCATTGTTACGTCCTGGCTCAAGTCAATAGAGACTTTCCTTAAAAACCAATGGAACATGCAATATGAAGATTAATAAAAGAGCAAAGAAATATGTATAAATTATCGCGAGACTCGCGGGTTTCCGGAAACGCGGGTTATCGGAATCTCTTAGAAATTTGGCGTCAGAAAGATCGCGTCCACCCTGAGAATAAAGCAACCAAGTTGTTCCACGGTATCAGCGATTTGCCCCACCCGAGATGGGGTGCATAATAGAATTGTTGCGTCGTATCATCCAATATATCGCGTTTCCCTGTGCAGTGCGGCCCTCCCCGCTTCAGTACTTACGAATTTCGTGTGCGTATTTTCCCTTCGCTCTTTATTAGCGCCTTTTCAATTCGCGATCTTTGCGTGATTGCCCCCTTAACAATTTTCCCTAATATTAATGCGATTTTTCATGAACGCCCCCCCCCCCCCCCCCCACCCTTGCCGTCACTTGTATACTTCCTAGCTGGAGCCGGGTACTCGCTGGCCCGCTAAGGCGTGCGCGCCTATAGCTTTCTCTCTCGGTTCGGCTGACCAGCGAGCGACCCCGCGAATCATAACAAACCTTGCTACGATTTCGTAGCAAGGGTGCTCGGAATAAGAGCCGGACAATTAATTTAGTCCGAAATATTATATCGGACTCTTAATAATTATTCGAGCAATTCCCTTTTCCGCTTCTCCCGCCCCTAGTGAGCACATCGTGTACGAGAATCTCCTTATCTCTGAGATCCGCTTTCACTGCCACCTTGGGGAATCGCGAAGAGGGAAACGCAGTAACCAAAATTAGACCACACATAAAAGTAAGAAAGGATAATATTTCATGATAACAAAAAAATTGATTGGCGGTGAAAATAAAATAATATAAAAAAAGTAAAAGGTAATTAGGTAAATAAGAAACGGGAGAATGTACAAATAAGACAGGGGGGAATGTGCCACTAAATCGTAGCAAGTTTGTCATGATACGCGAGGTCACTCGCTGGTCAGCCGAACCGAGAGAGACAGCTATAGGCGCCTTAGCGGGCCAGCGAATACCCGGCTCGAGCTAGGAAGTATTCAAGTTACGGCAGGGGGGGGGGCGAGGAGGGGCCTTCAGGAAAAATCGCATTACTGTTAAGGGAAATTATTAAGGGGCACGGGGGGTTCACGCAAAGATCACGAATTGAGAACACGACGCCAATAAAAAGAAAAGGGAAGCTATGCACACGAAATTCGCAAGTACTGAAACGGGGAGGGCCGCACTGTACGGAGAAACGCGATATATTGTATGATACGGCGCAACATTTCTATTATGCACGTGCATTGCGAGGGCAGATATTTGGTGGAGGACAACGCAAGAAATACGGGACTTACTGGGTCGATTCTCGGCTAATCCCCATCGTCACGACGGGCAGCTTTTTCTCGTCTCATCACTTATCACGCAAAAAAAAGGAAACAAAGCACGACAAGTAATCAGTAAATATTATACTTCCTTACTTTTATTTCTGGTGTATTTTTGTTTACTGCGTTTCCCTCTCCCCGATTCCCCAAGGTGGCAGTGAATCCCCTGGGGCCGTCACAATATATAAAACGTTGATATATATATATATATATATTGAGACGGAAAAGACCGTCTCACGAACCAACCGATAGACTATCGCCCCAAATATACAAAAGAGTCAACCGATCTCGGGAAAAGGAAGGGATAAGGGAAAAAACAGACCAAGACCAACACAGGGCCATGTTGAACCAACAAGCACGCTAATTAAATTAATGGCTGACTATAACAAAGGGAAAGTAACGGTCACACAAGCAAAATTTATTCAGACGTTACACTAATTAAATTAGAGGCATACCGAAGAGAAGGGGAAGAAGAAGCGGCAAAATCCGGATAACCACTAATTTCATTAAAGGAGACGGCCATGAAGGGGACCGAAAAAGCGTTAAAATCCGGGTATAAAAGGACAAGAATTTTGAGGAAAAGCACTCTTTGAATCCCTCGTGGATCGACTAGTACTGCTTGGCAAAGTACATCCCTAGTGGAAGGAAACGCTGAGAACACGGAAGTTCGGAAACAAGAGAAACAAGGAGTCGCGCCTAAAAGCATTGGAAAGATCACTTCTTTCATTCCTCGTGGATCGACTAGTACTCCTTGGAAAGTACATCCCTAGTGGAAGGAAACACTGAGAACACGGAACATTGAGAAACAAGGAAAAACCGGAGTTGCGCCTAAAAGGCATTAGAAAGCTCTCTTCATTTTTTTGGAAGTTAACCAGTACTGCTGGACCAAGTACATCCCTTGTGGATCGGAAACGTCTGGAACACGGAAAGTTAAGGTACAAAAAACGAAGAAGAATTGAG
>OZ023316.1:15336780-15400064 GCA_964007375.1 Ophion obscuratus | reverse complement strand
ATGGAAATGTCCATATAGATATACAGGGTAGGAGGCAATTAAAATACCTCCCGTGGACCAACAGACACGGGGAACAAACCTCGACAACAAATGATAATGGGAAGTTCAATTAAGGATGTACGGATTAGGGTGCAGGGGCACGGAACCCCAGTACCGGCGCCTCCAGGGAGTGAGCAAGCGGGCTCCCGGGCGTCGTCACCATACGACCGCAGTACCACGGAGGTGGGCCACTTGGCCTCCATGGCGCACAATGTTCCAAGTGAAGGAAAGGAAGAGGAAGGGAGAAACCAACAGATCTTGAAGTTGGTGGAGAGGCACGGAAAGACGCTGGAGAGCCTAGCCTCTTTTATTCAGCAGAAGAAAAACCTCCACAAAGAGATCCATCGGTGGGTTCCTATGCTTACCAGTACTTGGAAAGGTATAGAGGACCTGGTAACGTGGAGTGCAAAGCCACAGGCGGAAACGTCGGCTGGAGTTACGCAAACCACGCCAACCATAAGCCAAGCGAAATCGACTCTACCTAACAAGGAGAGGAACGATGAAGGCATGGACGTGGACGGTACCTCGACGCAAGTAAGCAAGGCGAAGAGGAGAAAGCGGGTTACACCAACGTCGACCGAGGGAAAGGTGCCGAAGAAGAAGAAGCAGCTGGAGGAGCTGGCTGGTCAACCCGAGGATAAGGGAGGTGTGCGATCAGAGCAGGAGTGGCAGACTGCCGGAAAGAAGAAAAGATCGCACAAGATATCCCAGACGCAGCCTCAGAAGAAGCCGCAGAAACCTCGCGAACGGCCGACTCTGCCCAACGCTCTCGTCATCCACAAAAAGGGTGACTTGAGCTATGCGGAGATCTTGAGTCGTATAAAGAAGGATCCGGCGCTCAAGGATGCAGGTGAATGCGTCCAAAAGGTACGCAGAACGAACGCGGGAGATCTGCTGTTCGTTCTGAATAAGGAGAGCTCAGCCAAAGCACCGGAATTGCGAAACCAATTCGAAGGTGTTCTTGGCGAATCAGCAACGGTGCAGAGTAAAGTCCAGGAAGTGGATCTGGAGATCAAGGACCTGGAAGAGGATGCGACGAAGGAGGAGATATTGGCGGCCCTGCAGAGAGTCTTGGGACCGGACTATCCAGCCACGGAACACTCTCTTAAGTCTCTGCGTAAAGCATATGGCAGGACTCAGACCGCGGTATTACGAATCATGGTGCCCGCTGCCCGGAAACTTCTGGATACAGGAATCATCCGAGTCGGCTGGTGTAATTGCAGAATCCGAGAGGTGGTGAGGCCACTCAAGTGTTTCAAGTGCTGGAAATTTGGACACTTATCACGGAACTGCAAGAGCAGCGTCGACCGGGCTAAAGACTGCATCAAGTGCGGTATCACTGGCCACAAAGTTGCCGAATGCACAGCAAGCGCAAAGTGTGTCATATGTGCAGAAGCGGGAGATGGGGCACCCACAGCCCACATCGCAGGTAGCAGCCGATGTCCAGCGTATACGCGGGCTCTCCAGGCTCTCCAGGCACTCCAAAAACGCTGCGAATGAGAGTACTCCAGCTCAACCTCAACCATTGTGAAGCCGCACAGGACCTGCTCATGCAGACTGTGCGCGAGCTGAAGCCTGACTTGGCGATACTCTCGGAACCATATAGACATCTAGACACGCAACCCTGGGAATCTGACGCAAGTGGGAAGGCCGCAATTTGGTCTTGCGGAAAGCTTCCATTTCAGGATCTTGCGAGTCGGATGGAAACTGGTTTTGTGAGAATAAAAGCCAAAGGAGTTCATTTCTACAGTTGTTACGCACCGCCTAGCCTGACGACTGATGAGTTTGAGAATTTTCTCGACAACTTAGTCGCAGACGCTAAACAACGATTCCCGGTAGCCATAGCCGGAGATTACAACGCGTGGGCTGTGGAATGGGGTAGTAAAGTGACGAACAGGAAGGGTCAAGTCCTGCTTGAGGCTATGTCCTTATTGGATGTAGTACTACTTAATGCAGGTACAAAGCCCACTTTTGTTAAAGGTGAAGCCTCGTCTATAGTGGACCTCACTTTTGTGAGTAGTAGCCTGGCCAGAGGCAACCAGTGCCACTGGGTAGTCAGTGATATCTACACTCACAGTGATCATCAAGCGATTCTCTGGGAGATTCGCGGAGACTTCAGCAGAATAGCGAAGGCACCGAAGACAAACGGGAAAGGCTGGAAAGCGAAAATGTTTGACGCGGACTTGTTTCGTGAAACTTTTGACACCAGCCCCCTCGCAGCAGAAAGTGCAACCGAGAAGGTCGAGGTGGTCATGCAGAGGGTCACCGAAGCATGCGATGCCACAATGCCACGGAAACGTGATGTCGACTTCCGACCAGCGGTACACTGGTGGAGCGACCGAATTGCCGGCCTCCGAAGGGAGTGTCATCGAACTCGCCGCCGAGCGCAACGAGCTCGAGGCAAACGCTCGTTCCCCGATTTGGAAGAACAGCACAGGAAGGCGCGCTTGAAGCTTAAAAAAGCTATCAAGCAGAGTAAAGCTGAAAGCTGGGGCGAACTGCTCAGCGAGGTGGAAGATGCTCCCTGGGGCAGGCCATACAAAGTAGTAATGACTCGGCTGAAAAGCCAGCCGATGCCATCGCCTGTAGACGCAGCCCTGCTGGAAAAGATTGTTACACATCTGTTCCCTGAGCAACCCGAGGAGGACTACCAGCTCGCGGAGGACGTCGATGAGGACATCCCAGCCATTACTGAAGAAGAGCTTCTTACGGCGATTGCCAGGGTGGGCAACAATAAAGCCCCCGGTATGGATGGGATACCCAACATCGCACTCAAGGCAGCGATCAAGTTGGCACCGGCAATATTCCTGGGCATGTACAATGGGTGTCTCAAGGAAGGAATCTTCCCGGACAAGTGGAAGTGGCAGAAGCTAGTGCTCCTCCCGAAAGGGAAGAAGCCGCCGGACGAACCTTCATCCTATCGTCCGCTCTGTATGCTGGATACCGCCAGAAATATCTTCGAGCGCATCATCCATAACAGGATTGAGAAGTTCGTGGACCCTCTACTGGCGGAGGGCCAGTTTGGCTTCAGAAAGGAGCGCTCTACGCTGGATGCCATTAACACAGTGGTGAAGCAGGCGCAGGAGTCGACTGCGGGTAAACGATGGACAAGAGGGTCCAAGAAGTACTGCGCAGTTGTCGCTCTCGACGTCAAAAACGCTTTCAACTCGGCGATATGGAAGTGTATCATGGATGCCCTAAAAACATTAGGTGTAGCATGGTACCTCCGGAGAATAGTGGCGAGTTACCTATGTAATAGGTGGCTCATGTACGACACAGAGGATGGACCGAAGACGTATAGGGTGACTGGAGGAGTTCCTCAGGGCTCTGTACTTGGACCGCTTCTGTGGATCATCATGTACAATGATCTGCTGCTATTGCAATTGCCGAAAGGAGTGTCCGTCGTAGCGTTTGCAGATGACGCGGCGCTGATTGTCATCGCCAAATTCCTGGAGCAAATCACCGCACTCTTCGGCGAAGCTTTCGCCAAGATAAAGGAATGGATGTCTTCTGTTGGACTGCAGCTTGCAGCCCACAAAACAGAAGTACTCCTCGTATCCAGCAGGAAGGTGATGGAAACGGTAACGCTCAGGGTTGGAAACACCGAAATCACATCCCAACCGTTCATTCGGTACCTGGGTGTGATTCTCGTGCGCGAGGCTGAACTTCAAAGAGCAAACCGAGCAGATCAGCAGAAAGGCCGCTCGGGTGGCTACCACACTGGCGCGACTCATGCCTAATGTTGGTGGCCCCAGACAGAAGAGGAGGAAACTGCTGTCATCAGTGACGACCTCAGTGCTCACCTATGGCATACCCATATGGGCTGACGCACTGAAAATCCAGGAGTACCGCAGGAAGGCTGCAGCAACGTATCGCGTCAGCGCCTTGAGGGTAGCCTGTGCATTTCGCACTGTCTCCGAGGACGCTATCAACGTTATCGCGGGAATGCTGCCCATTGAGGTGCTCGCTGAGGAGCGTAGAGCGATGTACCAGCAGAAGGGAGCTAGAAATCCCAGTTGTGCAAGGACAGAAGCGAGAGCAACCAGTTTGAACCAGTGGCAGACGATGTGGGATGCCTCTACCAAGGGAAGGTGGACACATCGACTAATTCCGAAGGTGGAGATATGGGTGACCCGTCTACATGGGGAGCTCAACTATTATCTCACTCAAGTGATCTCAGGACACGGCTGCTTCCGGGCTTATCTCTATAAGTTTAATTATGAAGATTCCCCGGACTGCCCAGCATGTGTAGCAGTCGAGGAGAACGCTGAACATGCATTGTTCCAATGCCCACGGTTTAGTGCCTCTCGCGCGATAGTCGAGGATCAGCTGGAGACACGCATCACCCCGGATAACCTGGTTGAGTTGATGCTGAAGTCAGCAGACGCATGGACAGCTGTATCGGCTTATGCTGTCGCAGTAATGAAGGAGTTGTGACGTGCAGAACGCGCGAGGAAGAAGACGACGCCGGAAGACCAGGCAGTCATAGATGAAATCAGCGACACGAACCTCTAAACCACTCATACCATCTCGAGTGGAACGGGGGATGTAAGGTCGTCTGACCACTGTAGGAAGAGCTACGGCTAAGGCCTCTCCCGCGATGTAATACCTAGCGGTCGTCCCGCGGGAGAATTTGTAAGGCCACAGAGGAACGGGGGTTTTTAGTCGGTGCAAGCCCGACACACGGCAATTATTTGCTACGGTGCGCAGGCATTTTCCCGCTAAACCTCTTTAAAAACAAAAAAAAAAAAAACACACACACACACACACACACACACACACGCACGCACGCACGCACGCACGCACGCACGCACGCACGCACGCACGCACGCACGCACGCACGCACGCACGCACGCACGCACGCACGCACGCACGCACGCACGCACGCACGCACGCACGCACGCACGCACGCACGCACGCACGCACACGCACACGCACACGCACACGCACACGCACTCACACACACACACGCACACACACACACACACACACACACACACACACACCACACACGCACGCACGCACGCACGCACGCACACGCACACGCACACGCACTCACACACACACAAACACACACACACACACACACACGCACGCACACGCACACACACACACACGCACGCACACGCACGCACACGCACGCACACACATACACACGCAAGCACGCACGCACGCACACACAAACACACACACACACACACACACACGCGCAGAAACACACCGTGATCATCGATTAATACGGATCCGTATCGCAGAAAGGACAAGCAGGTATCCCGAAATAATGAGAGCACCGAAATCTAAGCAAAAAAGGGTCAGTCGCGTGCCCGCGGCACATCGCTCAATTAGACTATCGTAGACAGGTAGGTGGCGACATTACACGCCAAGATCAAGGACTGGGCGATCAATTATCGACGCGCGATAATTGATCGGGAGAGAGCATCGATCACCGCGACGCGAAGGGCAGAGCTAGGGTAGGGGAATAGATCTTGACGCGTGACGAGAGAGAGCGCGCGCCTACGGCCTCGCGTAGATCGCAAGTCCTAGCGCCACGAGTGGGAGAGCGCTGCGACTCGACGCGCCCTAAGGGAAATTTACAAAGGAAAGCACCGCGTCGCTATAGGCCAAGCACCGATACCTATCGCGCCGCCAGCGAAAGCACGTCGCAAACTCAGGCCGACAAAAGCCACAGAACTAGAAGAGAGGGGGTAATTTATATCGATCCATGATAAATGATCCCGCCCGACCTAATTGTACCATGCGAGTAATGAGTAATTGACCGACCGAGAAAAATATTGCGAAACGTACTATAAAACAACACAAACAACACATTACACTTATACATAGCGTTATTTTAGATTATATCGAGCCATAAAAAACTGAATAAATCATATTTTTTGTTAAAAAAATACCCAAACCACCTGAGTTTATATTAATTTGTTCCCTGTTCGAGTCCAGAACCTATAAACTTATTTGTAATGAATTAAGACCCGTTACATTTTGGCGCCCAACGTGGGGCTCGAACGTAAGAAAGAAAAACTCGTAAAAAGGTGTCAAAATAAATCAAATAATAATAAATAAAATAATTTAGAACAAAATAAAATAAAACAAAATCGAATACGATGTAGCAAAATAAAATATAATAAAATGGCGCAACAAAACAATGAAAACTCCCTTCATTGGGAATCGACCACAGTGGATGGATTATTAGAGGAAGCCCGTCAAAGGGATGGTAGAAATATTGGGCGAATGTCAGCGATTGGACCCAGACCGATAGAAACACCAAACGAAGAGACATTCAACATTAGCGGAGAGTCAGGCGAGACTGATGAGAGAAGTGCGGAGGAAAGTGAAACAATTAAAGCCCTCATCAAAGCAATGAATAGTATCCGCAATGAGCAACGAAGGGAACGGATAACGACCAAAGCAGAAATCAAGCAGCAGAACGATAACTGTATCGTGAGGTCGCGCCAACTGCACGAGGAAGTCAACACCAAAATAACGAATGAAGTCCATAAAATCGAGGAGCGCACGGAACGCAAAATTGTGATTGCTCAAAAATTAATAGAGCGAAGCCATAATCAACTGCGAAAAGAAAATGATGACAGAATCGAGGATTTAGACACTCGAATGGAAGCCATTCGGCGAACAATAGCCCAGCTCCTCCATTCTTCAAAGGATTTGGGACAAGTGGTCACGGAGCACTCTAAACGTATCACGGAGTGTGGAAAAAATATCCGGGCTCAAAACTCAAATACATTGTGCAACACCACGTGGGGAGCGGGATTAAACGTGGGCCAAGCATACGCGGCAAAACAAAAACCACCGACGTATAATGGCGACGGCAGAGAACGACCAATGCGTTTTCTGCAAGATTTCAAGGAATTTTGGAGAATCACCGGAAACACAGACCTCCATTACTTGATCAGCCAGTCCCTCAAAGACGCCGCCAAAGATTGGTGGAGAATTTTCGAGGACAGGGTACCAACGATCAACGACTTTGAGGAAAAATTTCGCGGACGTTACTGGAGCCAAGAAATTCAGGATAAAGTACACCGAAATCTCGAATTCGGGGCCTACAAATGGGACGGACACCGGATGACTCGAACCGAATATGCAACCAAAATATTCGGAAATGCCAAGGACCTGAGTGAAGGGCCGGCAGAGGAACAAATAATCAGGAAACTCGCTAATCGTTTCGACGAGTCGATCAGAATGGCAGTACGCATCAGCGGAATAAAAACGATCGATTCATTCCTCGAATTACTAGAAAGCATGGATGGGGCAGGACCACTCAATACAAAAAGGTCGTTGCCCTGTCGACAAGAGCCCATCGGTGCAACATGGCAGCAAAGCAACCCATGGAAAAACCAGAAATTTGGGACGTTCGGGGGACAACGGCCAATGGGATTCAACCAGCCATGGCGACCAGGGAATCCAGGTTATCAGGGACCACCCTCGCTATTCCAAAATCAACAACAAGGTAATCGAGGATTCGGAAATAACAACGCGATGCCAGCGGCATTTCCCAGACAACAACCATGGCAGACAGGATACGGGAATAATAAACCTCCTCTTAACCCCGCCGCTGCAACATGGACTCCGCATCCGCAAAGCGGACTTGGCATCAGCAATATCCCAGTACAAAACAATACACCACGGGCCAACAATCAGGACCAGGGAAACGAGTAAACTTTGCGCCCGTACATATACCACAGAATAGACTATCACGAGGCGCAACGGAAGAAGACGAGGAGGTACAAATCGCCATGGAAGAAGCTCTGCAAAGGGTGCATCGAAAAAAAGAAGAAGGAAAGAAGAAAGAAGAAACTAGAGTCCGAAGATAATAAAAATCCTGAGCAACCAATACCTATGGGAATGATCAGGATAATTCGTAATAGCCACATCGAAAAAGGAAGCTGAAAGACAGGGAGCCAAGAGGAAAAACAAACAGGATCGAGTAGTACCACACCAAAGAATAATAAGGCCCTGAAAGTAGCAACGAACGACACATATGAGCACCCAAAAGAATTCCCCATGGAAGAACCCGGACAACAGGGAATAATACGAGGAATCCAACCACGATGCCCTACCTTACCGATCGACCTAGAAGGAATTACCGTCGAAATATTGGTCAACAGCGGGAGCGAAATATCTTGTATATCAGAAGACTTCTACCATCAACACCAAGAAGAATTAAAAAACCACCCAGAAGTACCGGTAAGGAGCACAGAAGCCATCGGAGCGTTTGGAGGAAAATCTGGCCGTATAAAAAAACAAATGATAGCCGAAGCAAAACTCTACGGCGCAAAAGGAATACTACAACTGCTAGTAATCCCTAAGATGAGCAAACCGGCCATATTAGACGTCGACGGGATGTTAAAACTACAAGTTGGAATCGACGCACACCAGGGAACCCTCAAAGTAAAAAATAAAATCGTCGCGGAATTTGAGGAAGGAAGATGGGTGTGGCAAAGGGACGACAAACAATTAGTAAACATTTCTGAAATCGGAAGCGCCACAAATTATGAGTTGGCCGAAGACGAAGTTGATCAGAAGTTAAAAAATTGTCTGAACCTGCCTGAAAATACGAAGAACGAATTCAAGGCATTAATCGGCCAGTACAGGCATATCTTCGGTAAAAAAAACCAGGGCGGATGCACGCATACGTCGACAAATTGGTACTAAAGGATCCGGAGCCATACATCCATCGCTCATATCCAGTACCAATACAATATTGCGAAAAAGTACAAGCGGAAATCCAGCGAATGTTGGACCATGGCGTAATCGAACGGGCAAAGAGCCGCTTCATTAATCCACTGGTAACTGTCATAAAAAAAGATGGGTCGGTACGACTATGCCTAGACGCCAGACAACTCAACACGTTTCTGGTAGAAGATCACGATAACGCCCCACCAACCGAGGAAATATTCCAAATATGTGGAGAGGTAACAATCATGTCAAGTTTGGACATGACGAGTAGTTTCTGGCAAATTCCACTGGATGAAGAATCTAGACCTTATACCGCTTTCCAGCACGACGGGAAATGTTACCAATTCACGATAACACCCTTCGGGTTGAAAACGATCACAGCGAGCCTTATTAGAGATTTAGATATCGTACTCCAGGATCTTGGGAACTCGGTAATCAATTTCGTAGATGACCTCCTATGTATATCAAAAGACGAGGCGCACCATTTGACACATCTACACCAATTGTTGGAAAGAATCAGCAAAAACAACATGGCCTTAAACTTCAAGAAATCAAGATTCTGTCAGCATGAAATATCGTTCCTGGGACATATTTTAACAACCACGGAGATACGACCACAACCAGAGAACATCCAAGCAAACCGGGACTACCCCCCACCAAGGAACATAAAACAATTACGCGGATTTCTCGGACTAGTCAATTTGTACAGCAAGTTTACAGACGAACATGCGAAGGAAACGGTGCCTCCCCTAGAACTTCTCAAAAAGGGGCAAAAATGGAGATGGAGGACGGAGGAAGAAAGGGCATTTACACGAGTCAAGCAACTCTTCGTAGAGACAGTAATGCTCAAACATGCCGATCCGAAACAAAAATACATCCTGACAACCGATGCAAGCGAATACGCGATTGGAGCCGTCCTAAGCCAGAAAGATGCGAAGGGCGACACAGGGGTAATATCATTTGCTAGCCGCACATTCAAAGGGGCGGAGATAGGATACACAACAACCGAGAAAGAATTGCTGGCAATTGTATGGGCGCTTAAAAAATTCCGAAACCATTTATTGGGCGTCCGGATCAAAATAATAACCGATCACAAGGCATTAACATTAAAAAAACGGAACGATTCATCGGGGATCGCATGCTAAGATGGGCACTATTAATCTAGGATTATGATCTGGAAATCGAGCACTGCGCTGGAAAAAACAACGAGGTCGCTGATGCATTAAGGAGGCTGTACGATTTTCAGGGGGACGAGCACAAGAATACACCCGGAAAAATCGTACTCACGGCAATCCTTGCCAGACAACCGTCGGGAGAAATTAAACAAAAGTTCATAAAAATTGGACAAATACAACAGAATCAAGAAAATCTCCAAGAGACGTGGAAAAACTGGCAAAATCAGGAAGAAAACGAAAAATACAGGACCAAGGAAGGATGCTTACAAAAATATGAGAGGACAGGAAAATGGAAAGTCATATTGCCGGAAGAATTAGTTAACACTTTCATAAAAGAGTGCCACGAGATCTATGGTCATCAAGGACCACGAAAGATTTTCCACCTGATCAATGAAGACTTTACTTGTAGCCATATGGTTAAAAAAGTACGGCAAACTATAGCTATGTGCGACTTATGCCAAAGGGTGAAGGTCGCAGTCCGAACGAATTATGCCAACATGCAAACGATATTTCCGGAACGCCCAAACGACCTCGTCTCCATAGATTTTTACGGACCCCTGCCAAAACCTGTAGGGGGAGTGCAACACATCCTGGTGGCCATTGACACGTTTACCAAGTTCGTTAAATTAAACCCGTTAAAAAAGGCAAATACGGCGGCAACCATCAACAGAATATTCAAGGACTATATCCCAAAGTATGGTAAGCCCAGAAGGATTCAATTCGACCATGGAACACAATTTACTTCAAAAATTTGGTTGGAACAACTAGAAAAGGAAGGGATACAAGGGGTATTCTCATCGATACGACATTCACAAGGAAATATGGTCGAGCGGGTAAACAGAGAGCTTGGACGATTTTTCAGAACTTTCCTCACGGAAAAACACTCAGGATGGTATCGATATGTACCTATAATACAAGACTGCATTAACGACACATAGCATGAAACCACCGAGTTCACGCCGACCGAATTGCCATTAAAAAAGAAGCCTTATCGTATTTGGAGAGAATGGGTGCTCGCGTTAAAAAAAAGGACAAGAGCCCACCCTCACCTACGAGCAAAAAATCGCACTAGTCCGGGAAAGGATTAAAAAAAACGAACAAAAAGGGCTGAAAGGTTCAATCACACGCATAGGACGGTCACGTTCGAAATCGGCGAACGTGTGTTGGTCCGAGCGCTCAATGTCTCGGATCCAACAAAACAAAGGACCATGAAATCTATGCCCCTATATGAAGGACCATACACAATAAATAAAAGCGTGGGAATCGCAACGTACCTTTTGGAAGATACAAAAACAAAAAAAGAACGAGGAAAATTCCACGCGAGTCTTATAAAGCGTTATCTAGGGGGAGAAACGAAAACTGAAACAGAAATAATTACGAAGGAAACGAAGAATCTTGCGAGGGAATAGTCGCGGGGCGAAGCGTATATAAAGAGATGTCGCGCCAACGAATCGATAGTCGACAAATAAAATGGAGGGAAAACAAAAAAAAATAATAAACGGTCCTCGAGAAGAACACCCGAGAAAAAAAAACGGTGGTCGAAGGCACAGCAAGAGGCCGAAAAGATAAAACAGGCAGAAATTCAACGAGAAAACGCAAGAGACCAATCAGCAACAGGAGACAAGAGAATTCAAACCAGCGAAAATCGGATGGCAAAACAGATCGAATTACCACGACACAGCACGTACGACAACGAGGAATTTGAATTATTCGAGGCGCAGATGCGAATATCAAAGAATGGCACCCCCGAAAATCATCGGAATGGTAAAATGGAGAGGAGGAGTAACGTATCGGAGATCGAGAATTCAAGAATAGTAAGCCAGTCAAACGATAGCCACGCAAAAAATATGTACCGAAACATTCCTTACGGAGACGCTACGGCAAACTTACGAAGGCGTAACGGTGGCGGGTGTCACACATCCAAATGAATTTTTCATTCATTTAAATAACGGACGAGACAACGCAATCATAAGGACATGGCAACAAATGTGCTTGGAAGAGCACGGCATATACCCGGTGTAGGAAGAAGAGGGATAACCCGAACGAGCCCTTGTGTATAGGGAAGGAGGAAATTTCCACCGGGCGACCCTCGAGTACATCAAGGACCACGGCGAGTGGCACCTGTGGCTGGCTGATTGGGGTATGTGGGTGACCGCAAAACAGGGGGAGTGCTATACGGCGCCTCCGGCGGCTCCCGCATGCCCCTATCAGGCGAACCCCGCCACCCACGGAGACCTTGTCCCCCGGGATGAGATCTGGACGGAGGAGGAACTATATCATGCCCGGTCAGCGGTGGAGGAAGCAACGTGGACGTTCAAAATATGGGGAAAGGCCGCAAATCGAAACGTCGTGCTAGCCGACCTCTTCCTCGAAAACGAAGGGCCAAATCGAGGGAGGCGGCTAGCAGACATATATGTCTATTTCGAGTTGGCGGCACGAGACATCAACCCCGGCCCGCCGAGGATCGAGGCGAAGGGCAGCCGTTTCGGGGACGTTTTTATCATCCGGGAAACGGAACAACAATGGATGAGACACGACCGACAACATCAAAACAACACCAACCACAATGAATCCAACTTCGACCACACCGGCGACGATACAGAGGATGACGACAACGACGACGACAACGACGATGACGAAACCCTCATCTTGGACGACGGTTACGACAGCGACGAGATTGGCCTCCACCAGGAGGTGGAGGAAGACGCATCGAGCGATGACGGAAACAGCATCGCATCTCTCGAATAATAAAATAAAATTTGAAAAAACCAGAACCTGTGTTGGAGTAAATTTTTTTTGTATTAGCGAGCGAAGGGCAGCGGCCCAAGTAAACAAGCGAGCGGTTAAATTAAGGGGGAGGGGGAAATGAACAAGGATACCAAAGGCCGACCTTCGAGAAATAGCTCGATAGGAACGAAGCAACATCAATACAAAGGGAAGTATAGATTTTGGTTTAGATTTTTTTTTACTCTTCGTGATTTGGATCGCTGATGAAGCGACCCAAAACACAAAGAGCCAAGGGGGACAATGGGACGGAAAAGACCGTCTCATGAACCAACCGATAGACTATCGGCCCAAATATACAAAGGAGTCGACCGATCTCGGGAAAAGGAAGGGGTAAGGGAAAAAAAGACCAAGACCAACACAGGGCCATGTTGAACCAACAAGCACGCTAATGAAATTAATGGCTGACAATAACAAAGGGAAACTAACGGTCACACAAGCAAAATTTATTCAGACGTTACACTAATCGAATTAGAGGCATACCGAAGAGAAGGGGAAGAAGAAGCGGTAAAATCCGGATAAACACTAATTTCATTAAAGGAAGACGGAAATGAAGAGGACCGAAAAACCGTTAAAATCCGGGTATAAAAGGACGAGAATTTTGGAGGAAAAGCACTCTTTGAATCCCTCGTGGATCGCCAAGCACTGCTTGGCAAAGTACATCCCAAGTGGAAGGAAACGCTGAGAACATGGAACGTTGAGAAACAAGAGAAACAAGGAGTCGCGCCTAAAAAGCATTAGAAAGATCACTTCTTTCATTCCTCGTGGATCGACTAGTACTGCTTGGGAAAGTACATCTCTAGTGGAAGGAAATGCTGAGAACACGGAACATTGAGAAACAAGGAAAAAAGGGAGTTGCGCCTAAAAGGCATTAGAAAGCTCTCTTCATTTTTTTGGAAGTTAATTAGTACTGCTGGACCAAGTACATCCCTCGTGGATCGGACACGTCTGGAACACGGAACGTTAAGGAACAAAAAACGAAGAAGAATTGAGATGAATTTATTTTAAGGAGAAAAGATTGGAAAATCAAAGAAAAATAAAAAGAGCAATAAGGAAAGATAACCGCTGAAGGGTAGCGAACAATTATCGCAAAATAGGTAGGAAAATCATACTAGGAGAAAATAAAGTCCGAGGAGGTATTCTAGCGAGCGAGCGTTACAGATAGGTATAACGAAAAAATATTAAATTAGGAAAATACAGGAACCATTATATTAGGAGATAAGAAAGCGTACGCGGCAGTCATACGAAACACACATACACACACACACACACACACACACACACACACACACACACACGCAGAAACACACCGTTATCATCGATTAATACGGATCAGAATCGCAGAAAGGACAAGGAGGTATCCCGAAATAACGAGAGCACCGAAATCTACGCAAAAAATGGTCAGTCGAGTGCTCGCGGCACATCGCTCGATTAGACTATCGTAGACAGGTAGGTGGCGACATCGCACGCTAAGATCAAGGACCTGGCGATCAATTATCGACGCGAGATAATTGATCGGGAGAGAGCATCGATCACCGCGACGCGAAGGACAGAGCTAGGGTAGGGGAATAGGTCTTGACGCGTGACGAGAGAGAGCGCGCGCCTACGTCCCGTAGATCGCGACTCCTAGCGCCACGAGTGGGAGAGCGCTGCGACTCGACGCGCCCTAAGGGAAATTTACAAAGGAAAGTACCGCGTCGTTATATGCCAAACACCGATACCTATCGCGCCGCCAGAGAAAACACGTCGCAAACTCAGGCCGACGAAAGCCACAGAACTAGAAGAGAGGGGGTAATCGATATCGATCCATGATAAATGATCCCGCCCGAACTAATTGTACCATGCGAGTAATGAGTAATTGACCGACCGAGAAAAATATTGCGAAACGTACTAAAAAACAACACAAAAAACACATTACACTTATACATAGCGTTATTTTAGATTATATCGAGTCACAAAAAACTGAATACATCATATTTTTTATTAAAAAAATACCCAATAGAACTGAGTTTATATTAATTTCTTCCCTGTTCGAGTCCCGAACCTATAAATTTATTTGTAACGAATTAAGACCCGTTATATATATATAAGTAGTATGGGGGCCACTATGGCGACCCCCACTCCTCATCCCCACTCCTACCCCGACTCCTCGGTAGCCAAGGTGGTGGGGGGTAGAGTGGGGATGGTCGTCCTTATCCCCCCACCCCTCGCCCCTCCACGGTATCCGAGGTGGAGGGGATGGAGTGGGGATTTCCCCCCACGCATCGCGGGGTGTGGAGAGGGGATGGCCGGAGTGGAGCCCCTTTTTTTTACGTTATGAACATTCATTTTTTAGAAATAATTATATTTTACTCACCGAGGCCGTTGCTGCTCCTGGTGACGGTGAATTCCGAGGGCACACACACACACACACACACACACACACACACACACACACACACACACACACACACACACACACACACGCACACACGCGCGCGCGCGCACACGAGCACGAGTGGCACGGCTCGTTCTCCCACCCCTCCGGCTCGAACGAGTCGTCGAACCTGTCGTCGGGCCACCCCGTGTCGTAAAACGCGACGGGTTCGGGCCCGTCGTTCAACGCCGCGATTACCACCGTCGCGACATCGGCCCCATTGTACATGCGCACACGGGGGGAGGGGGGGGGGGGTGCCGAGTTCGGCCACAGCCACGACGACGCGGTTCTCCACGAGATCCGCGAGCAGGTCCGAGACGAAGGGGATGGCCTCGACATGCGCGATCCCCGAAACCGTGCACTGTATAACGAGGCCCGCGACAAACGCGCAAAAGGGCGCGGGGGTACACAGCGAAAACTCATTAACAAAAAAAACTTCACTATATCCCTCGGAGTCGCACGACACTATGTTTCCGCGGAGCACGTCACAGCCGCCCGCGGGGATTATCACGCACGACGCTCCCGGCGCAACATCGTCTAACGGGAGGCGTACTCCCGCCCGACGCTGCCAAACGCGCAAAAGGGCGCGGGGGTACACAGTGAGTCCGCGTCTCCGTACCCGCTGTACCCCTCATCAACAAAAAAAACTTCACTATATCCCTCGGAGTCGCACGACACTATGTTTCCGCGGAGCACGTCACAGCCGCCCGCAGGGATTATCACGCACGACGCTCCCGGCGCAACATCGTCGAACGGGAGGCGTACTCCCGCCCGACGCTGCACGTAAAATACGTACAGGGCTTCACGCAACCACTCGTGCATTTCGCCCGTCGCCACTGTGCGTATATCTACGGCCAAGCCGTCGACGCGGGAAACGCGGCACGCGAACGGCACCACAGGGAGCTCGAGGCACTCGGGATACATTTTTCGCGATACACGGACTGGTGGAAGAGAAGAAGAAGAGACGCGCGCGATGGAGTCTGAAGAGCAACTGAAGCTGCCAGTCGTATGAAGGGTATCTTTTTCAGATTTTTGACAGATCAGCATAATTGCACGTGTGCAAGGTAGCCGATGCATCGTTCTACGATGAGCTCACCCGACGGTGAGCGCGATCGTTCTACGATGAGCTCATCCGATGGTGAGCATAGATGCACGTATGCAAGCTAAGCGATGCAGTTCAGCTTCGCTTCGCGATGAGCTCATCCGCCGGTGAACTCACCGCAGGAGTTTGCGAATTATGCTGATAACTGTCAAAATCTTTTGCGCAGCAGCCCACATGGGAGAAGCCGTATTCTGGCCACTCCTCTTTGTGTGGATATTCGTACCTGCTATAGAGCGCGCACACCGACGGGCACGAGCATACGTGTGTCGTGGCACCGGGCCGCTTGCTGGCACACACGCACGCGCCCTCGTAGCAGCCCGCAAGGGAGAAGCCGTATTCTCGGCCTCTCCTCTTTGTACGGATATTCGTACCTGCTATAGAGCGCGCACACCGACGGGCGCGAGCATACGTGGGTCGTGGCATCGGGCCGCTTGCTACTACATGCACGCGCCCGCGTAGTGGCTCGCAATGGAGAAGCCGTATTCTCGATTACGATGCAAAGTTTTTTGTGAACGAAAAACACTACCACTTCGAACCGCGATTGAGCGAACGCAACGAACGGAAGATCGCACAAACGCAATAAGCGATCGAATAAACAAAGAAAGTAAGCTTCTTTTAGGTTTCGAAAAGCAGTTATTGGCCGAGGGATTTTGTTACGATGCCAAGTTTTTTGTGAACGAAAATCGAACGTTTTGTTCACCGAAAATCGATATTTCTACTTCGGACCGCGATTGAACGACGATCAATCGAACGGACGAGCGATCGAACGAACGAAGATATTAAGCTTCTTTCAAATGTCAAACATCAGTGTTTGGCCGAGGGGTTTTTTTTTCAATGCATCGCTTTTTGTAGACGAAAATCGAGCGTTTTTTTCACCGACAATCGATGCTTCCAAGTCGGACCGCGGTTGAGTGAGCGCAATGAATAGAGGAATGAAATCAGAAAGGACGAGCGATCAAACGAACTTAGAAAGTAAGCTGCTTTTAGATATTAAAAAGCAGTGACTGGCCGAGGAATTTTCTTTTCGATTCATAGTTTTTTGTGACCGAAAATCGAGCGTTTTTTTCGCCCAATATCAACGCAACGAACGAGTGAAAGAACGGATTGTCCGGTCTTCTTTTCCATTCATAGTTTTGTGTGAACAAAAATCGAGCGTTTTTTTCGCCCAATATCAACGTAACGAACGAGTGAAACGACGGGTTGTCCGGTCGTTCGTCCGTTCAACGAACGAAAGATCGAATGCACGCAACGAACGATCGACTGAACGCAGCGAGTGAATGAAGGAACAAGCGATCGAATGTTCGAAAGATCGCACAATCGGAATACCGAATGAACGAGCGCATCGACCGATCCATCGAATGAACGAATGAACGAACGAATACCGCAGTCCTAAGTATCGATTGTCAGGGTTACACATGTTCGTTGAAAAACCATGCATCGATAAGAAAATTCTTCGCGAAATCCCTGCTGTTTGATATGTAAAAGAACCTTGTGTTCGATGGTTCGTTCGATCGTTCAATGCGTTCACACGTTCGTTCGTCTGATGCGTTCGCTTGATCTTTCGTTCGTTAACCCCGTTGCATCCGTTCGATCGTTCGTTCGTTCGTAGCGCTCATTCGATCGTTCGTTCCAGCGTTTATTACGCTTGTTCGATCTTTCGTTGTCTAATTCCTTCGTTCAATCACTGCATTTTCATATGCAAAAGAAGCTTGTGTTCCTTCACTCGTTCGTTTATTCGTTCGTTGCGATCGTTCTATCCTTCAGTGCGTTCGTTCGTTCATTTTTATGAAACGAATTCAAAATACAATTAAAAAACCAGATGTAGAAATTAACATTGAAATAAAAATTCCAAAATCGAAATCGTTATTGAAATGAAAATCCAAATGAATGTTCTCAAGCTATATTCTTTTTGAAAATAAAAGCTGGAATCAAGGTTCTCAAGCTCAAGCGATATACTTTTAGAAAGTCTTTTGAGATTTCATCCCCGGGCGTGTACTCAGTCGATATTTCACGAAATTGAAATAAAAAATGAAAAACGAAATAAAAAATGGCTATCGTAATAAAATATCGTAAAAAAAAATAAAAATCGACATAAAAGGAATCGAAATCAAAATCGGCGTTCTCTTTGGGTCATTCGTTCGTTCCATTCACTCGATCGTTCGTTCGTTGCACACGTTTGATCGTTCGTTTCATCGTTCATTACCCTCGTTTGATCTTTCGTTTGTTACGAACTAACGAACACCTCAGTCCGAAGTAGTGGTGTTGATTTTCAGGACAAAACTCTCTATGTTTGTTGAAAAAACCATATATCGAAAAACAAACTTCCTTTGCGCAATCCCAGCTGTTTGACATGGAAAATAACCTTGCGGTCGTTGGTTCGTTCGATCGTTTAATGCGTTCGCACGTTCGTTCGTTCGATGCGTTTGCTCGTTCGTTCGCTCGATCTTTCGTTCGTTAACCCGTTGCGCCCGTTCGCTCGATCGTTCGTTCGTTCGTTGCGCTCGTTCGATCGTTCATTCGCGCTTGACGAGTCGACTGTTAATCGCTTCTCTGAAGAATCGATTCATCATAAAGTCGCAGTCACTGCTTTCTTCACCATCATCGCAGAGAATAAATTATCGCGGTGCTCGAACAATGGAAAATAAAATTCTTCGCGTAATCACTGCTCTTTGATATGAGAAAGAACCTTGTGTTCGTTGGCTCGTTCGATCGTTCAATGCGTTCACACGTTCGTTCGTTAACCCGTTGCGTCCGTTCGATCGGTCGTTCGTTCGTTTAATCACCCGTGCGTTCGTTGTGTTCATACCTTCGTTCGTTAACCCGTTGCGTCCGCTCGATCGTTCGTTCGCTCGATCGTTCGTTCGTTGTGTTCGCTCGATCATTCGTTCGTTGCGTTCGCTCGATCGCTCGTTCGTTCGTTGCGCTCGTCGTCGCGAAAGGACGAGCGATCAACGAACGAGTGAAAGAACATATTGTCCGGTCGTTCGCTCGTTCGTCCGTTCGTCCGTTAAACGAACGAAAGATCTAATGCACGCAATGAACGATTGACTGAACGCAGCGAGTGAATGAAGGAACAAGCGATCGAACGTTCGAAGGATCGCACAATCGGAATACGGAACGAACGAGCGCATCGACCGATCCATCAAACAAGCGAATGAACGAACACCGCAGTCCTAAGTAGTAGTATCGATTGTAGGGGTTACACATGTTCGTCGAAAAATCGTGCATCGAAAAGAAAATTCTTCGCGCAATCCCTGCTGTTTGATATGTAAAAGAACCTTGTGTTCGTTGGTTCGTTCGATCATTCAATGCGTTCACACGTTCGTTCGTCTGTCCCTGCTGTTTGACATGGAAAATAACCTTGCGGTCGTTGGTTCGTTCGATCGTTCAATGCGTTCGCGCGTTCGTTCGTTTGATGCGTTCGCTCGATCGTTTGTTCGTTAACCCGTTGCGCCCGTTCGCTCGATCGTTCGTTCGTTGCGCTCGATCGTTCGTTGCGTTCGCTCGATCGTTCGTTCATTGCGTTCGCTCCATCGTTCGTTCGTTCGTTGCGCTCGTCCTCATGAGCTAATTCTGATACGGTCACGCAATGATAACAATTGCATATTCGCTCAGCATCCATTAGAAGAGGCAGAAGTTGAATTGCTCAAGATACAATGGCGTATGCCTCACGTAATATTAAACGAGATAACTAAATTGTCATTACTTCGAACATTGGAAAGTGGGCGATACTTGAACATGAGCTTGCGCTCTTGGGACCTATTCGAGTATCCACTGCTTCAAAGCACAACGAAACATTCATGGACTGTAAAAGCTGCCTCCCAGCTAGAGAAACCAAGATATGTAATATTTGCGCTGCAGACTGGCAGAAAAAATTCTGCAACTGCAAACTCGCCAATGTTAAACGTTACCTCAACTCGAATCATATCCTTACGATGATTTGAATTTGGACTTTGACAAAAACAGTATCACTATTTTGTTCAATATGTACTCTCAATTCCGTAAATCTTATTACGGCTGTAATAGTGATAATTCTTTGCTCACTATCGCAAAGTTTCAATATAACGGCCCTCTCACGGTTATCGACTGCTCGCGTCAGAACGATTCTGTGAAAAATGCTACCGTGGACGTGCGAATAGAGCTTGAATGTAAGGAAGATTTGCCACCAAATACTACTGCCTATTGTTTGATCTTGCACGATCGCGTTTTTGAATATTGTCCATTGACAAACATGGTTCGTAAAATTGTATAGATCAGCAATTAACCCCCGTTCAATGAATAAATAATTTAAAGACGAGTTTCTTAAATATTGACGGCAGTCATCAATTGATCTTGCTATCGACTTGATCGAGCCAATTCATCTTCGTTATGTCTGTACCTACATTTGTCGATCTACAAGGGCTCATTGTTGGGAGAAACTTTGTCGTGAAGGAAGTAGCGATTCTGAGAGCGGGATATGTACTCTCTCATTACATTTTCGCGAGTATCATACCATGGAGACTTCTCACAAAATCTGAGAGATACGAAGCGTCATGGCTGATTCGAAATCATCATGGTCTAAAGTGGGCCTATGGAAACGTTCCATATAGCATGGCTCGAGGTTTAATAATGATTGCAGTTGGGGGCCCAACGGAAGACGATATGTATTCTATCGTATATGTTGACGGCCATGAAAAACGAGAATGGTTAGCCGATATATTAAATATGAAAAATGATCTTGTTATTGAAACGTTGGACGTGGACTTTGGCGATATGGATACCTTAAGTAAATTAGGCGTAAGCTATACTCTACGATGCGCAAAGCATGAAAAAAATTGTGCATTACAAAATGTATTTAACATGTTTAATTGGTGGTTGAATCATAAAGATTCATGCAAATAAACGAAATGTGACATTATGTGATTTTTTAATTCTCCTCACCCGTTTCTTTGTTACATTATCTGTTATGAGATTACACAGTTGTATAAAAGTCCAAATTCAAATCATCGTAAGGATAGGATTCCGAGTTGAGGTAAAGTTTAACATTGGCGAGTTTGCAGTCGTCGAATAGTGTAATGTCCTTTGCCATAGAATTTTTTTTGCCAGTCTGCAGCGCAAATATTACATATCTTCGTTTCTCTAGCTGGGAGGCAGCTTTTACAGTCCATGAATATTTCGTTGTGCTTTGAACGCATCAATCGAACGAACGTGTGAACGCATTGAACGATCGAACGAACTAACGAACACAAGGTTCTTTTTCATATCAAAGAGCAGTGATTACGCGAAGAATTTTAGTTTTCATTGTTCGAGTACCGAGATAATTTATTCTCTGCGATGATGGTGAAGAAAGCAGTGACTGCGACTGTATGATGAATCGGTTCTTCAGCGAAGCGATTAACATTCGACTCGTCAAGCGCGAATGAACGATCGAACGAGCCCAACGAATGAACGAACGATCGAGCGAACGCAACGAACAAACGATCCAGTGAACCGGCGAACGAACGACCGAACGCATCGAACGAACGAACGTGTGAACACATTGAACGATCGAACGAACCAACGACCGCAAGGTTATTTTGCATGTCAAACAGCAGGGTCAGACGAACGAACGTGTGAACGCATTGAACGATCGAACGAACCATCGAACACAAAGTTCTTTTACAAATCAAACAGCAGGGATTATGCGAAGAATTTTCTTTTCGATGCATGGTTTTTCAACGAACATGTGTAACCCTGACAATCGATACCCCTACTTAGGACTGCGGTGTTCGTTCGTTCATTCGTTCATTCGATGGGTCGGTCGATGCGCTCGTTCATTCGGTATTCCGATTGTGCGATCTTTCGAACATTCGACCGCTTGTTCCTTCATTCACTCGCTGCGTTCAGTCGATCGTTCGTTGCGTGCATTCGATCTTTCGTTCGTTTAACGGACGAACGACCGGACAATCCGTTGTTTCACTCGTTCGTTGCGTTGATATTGGGCGAAAAAAACGCTCGATTTTTGTTCACAAAAAACTATGAATGGAAAAGAAGACCGGACAATCCGTTCTTTCACTCGTTCGTTGCGTTAATATTGGGCGAAAAAAACGCTCGATTTTCGGTCACAAAAAACTATGAATCGAAAAGAAAATTCCTCGGCCAGTCACTGCTTTTTAATATCTAAAAGCAGCTTACTTTCTAAGTTCGTTTGATCGCTCGTCCTTTCGCTTGATCGTTCGTTGATTTCATTCCTCTATTCATTGCTCTCACTCAACCGTGGTCCGACTTGGAAGCATCGATTGTCGGTGAAAAAAAAACGCTCGATTTTCGTCTACAAAAAGCGTTGCATCGAAAAAAACCCCTCGGCCAAACACTGATGTTTGACATTTGAAAGAAGCTTACTATCTTCGTTCGTTCGATCGCTCGTCCGTTCGTTTGATCGTCGTTCAATCGCGGTCCGAAGTAGAAGTATCGATTTTCGGTGAACAAAACGTTCGATTTTCGTTCACAAAAAACTTGGCATCGTAACAAAATCCCTCGGCCAATAACTGCTTTTCGAAACCTAAAAGGAGCTTACTTTCTTTGTTCGTTCGATCGCTTATTGCGTTTGTGCGATCTTCCGTTCGTTGCCTTCGCTCAATCGCGGTCCGAAGTGCTAGTGTTTTTCGTTCACAAAAAACTTTGCATCGTAACCGAGAATACGGCTTCTCCATTGCGAGCCACTACGCGGGCGCGTGCATGTAGTAGCGAGCGGCCCGATGCCATGACCCACGTATGCTCGCGCCCGTCGGTGTGCGCGCTCTGTAGCAGGTACGAATATTCGCACAAAGAGGAGGCCGAGAATACGGCTTCTCCCTTGCGGGCCGCTACGAGAGCGCGTACGTGTGTGCCAGCAAGCGGCCCGGTGCCACGACACACGTATGCTCGTGCCCGTCGGTGTGCGCGCTCTATAGCAGGTACGAATATCCACACAAAGAGGAGTGGCCACGAATACGGCTTCTCCCATGTGGGCTGCTGCGCAAATGATTTTGACAGTTATCAGCATAATTCGCAAACTCCTGCGGTGAGTTCACCGGCGGATGAGCTCATCGCGGAGCGAAGCTACACTGCATCGCTTAACTTGCACACGTGCATCTATGCTCACCATCGGATGAGCTCATCGTAGAACGATCGCGCTCACCGTCGGGTGAGCTCATCGTAGAACGATGCATCGGCTACCTTGCACACGTGCAATTATGCTGACCTGTCAAAAATCTGCAAAAGATACCCTTCATACGACTGGCAGCTTCAGTTGCTCTTCAGACTCCATCGCGCGCGTCTCTTCTTCTTCTCTTCCACCAGTCCGTGTATCGCGAAAAATGTATCCCGAGTGCCTCGAGCTCCCTGTGGTGCCGTTTGCGTGCCGCGTTTCCCGCGTCGACGGCTTGGCCGTAGATATACGCACAGTGGCGACGGGCGAAACGCACGAGTGGTTGCGTGAAGCCCTGTACGCATTTTACGTGCAGCGTCGGGCGGGAGTACGCCTCCCGTTCAACGACGTTGCGCCAGGAGCGTCGTGCCTGATAATCCCCGCGGGCGGCTGTGACGTGCTCCGCGGAAACATAGTGTCGTGCGACTCCGAGGGATATAGTGAAGTTTTTTTTGTTGATGAGGGGTACAGCGGGTACGTAGACGCGGACTCGCTGTATACCCCGCGCCCTTTTGCGCGTTTATCGCGGGCCTCGTTATACAGTGCACGGTTTCGGGGATCGCGCATCTCGAGGCCATCCCCTTCGTCTGGGACCTGCTCGCGGATCCCGTGGAGAACCGCGTCGTCGTGGCTGTAGCCGAAAACGGCACCCCCCCTCCCCCCGTGTGCGCATGTACAATGGGGTCGACGTCGCGACGGTGTTAATCGCGGCGTTGAACGACGGGCCCGAACCCGTCGCTTTTTACGACGCGGGGTGGCCCGATGACGGGTTCGACGACTCGTTCGAGCCGGAGGGGTGGGAAAACGAGCCGTGACACTCGTGCTCGTGTGCGCTCGCGTGAGCGGCGCGCGCGTGTGTGTGTGCGCGTGTGTGTGTGTGCGCGTGTGTGTGTGTGTGCGTGTGTGTGTGTGTGCGTGTGTGCGTGCGCGCGCGCGTTTGTGCGCGTATGTGTGTGTGTGCGTGTGTGCGTGCGTGCCTGCGAGCGCGCGCGTGTGTGTGTGTGTGTGTGTGTGTGTGTGTGTGTGTGTGTGCCCTCGGAGTTCACCGTCACCAGGAGCAGCAACGGCCTCGGTGAGAAAGATAGATTTATTTCTAAAAAATGAATTTTCATAAGGTAAAAAAAGGGGCCGCTATGGCGAACCCTCCACTCCGGCCATCCCCTCTCCACACCCCGCGTGGGCGTGGGGGGAAATCCCCACTCCATCCCCTCCACCTCGGATACCGAGGAGAGGCGGGGCGGTGGGGGGGGATAAGGACGACCATCCCCACTCCACCCCCCACCACCTCGGCTACCGAGGAGTGGCGGTAGGAGTGGGGATGAGGAGTGGGGTCCGCCATAGTGGCCCCCATACTACTTATATATATATATATATATATATATATATATATATATATATTGTCATGTGGCAGCTTTTGGGGGAGTTCCAGAGGCACGCAGATGCGGCCCTCTCGCTCGACGCTCACGCCGAATCGGAC
Organism: Ophion obscuratus; assembly: GCA_964007375.1. Lineage (NCBI taxonomy): Eukaryota > Metazoa > Arthropoda > Insecta > Hymenoptera > Ichneumonidae > Ophion > Ophion obscuratus. Next base: position 15,375,215 of record OZ023316.1, on the reverse strand, counting down.
TCATAGGTCATATTTTCGCGGGCAAATTTATGTTATTCATTTGGTTTCCCTTTTAATTTGTTTGATTGTTTTGCGCGAGACCGTGCAAGCTGAATTGGGACCACGAGAACTTGAAGCTCTTCAAGAAGAACTTTTACGTTTACACCCGAACATATCGTCTTGTCATTCTTACGAGGTCGACGACTCGTTTTTGCACACACCCGAGAACTCGCCGACCACCCGCCTCTTCAGTGTTGCGTCCGAAGGCAGCCAAGCTCGCGACATTGGGCGTGGCATTGAGATCGTCATCACCACTCTCGGACGTCTCATTGACCTCTTGGAACGCAGCACGAAGGTATACGGGTGCATTATGTCATACCCGCAAAGCCGATCGTACGCTTCACACGGGCTTCTGGCTACAACTGGGCATTGGACCCTTGCAACTGTCGACCGGTGCCTCTGTCGAACTCGAATTAACCTAAGGAGGGGAGCGGGGCGGCAGTTTACACATTTGGCGAAAAGCAGGAGTTGGGACTTAGTCGCGGAGTGTCGAGCGGAACGGACGGAAGTCAGTGCCTCTTCGCATCGTAATGGTAGCCGCTGGTGATCTCGGCTATCGTACAGAAGTAGGATCCTCGGCCGGTCTCTTTTCTTTAACGTCCTTCGATTTGGCCGTTCGGTCCGGCCTGGCGATAGCCTCTGCCTCACGGAGACTCGGCCCATTTCGTTTTTTGTGTTTCTTCTTTAGTTTGTTCAAATCGTTTGCGTCGCTGTTCGGGAACGTGGCAAGTCAATCCGTTGGACAAGAACGTTGGACAATCCTGCGTGTTTGTTGTATCCATTCCGCGTTGGGACCGGAGCCTTCGGCCGCGCCGAAGACTACGAAAATTACGTGCAAGTGTGCAGAGTGAGTGGACGCCGGAGATCGACGATTGTTTAGTCTTGTGTTTTTTTTGCACCGATGTGCACACCTCGGCAGGGCGAGTGTATGAGCGAGGCGATGAGACTGCACTTACCTGCGGCGAAAATTGCTGTGTGCGTGACCGTATAAAGTAAGTTCATCATATAATGTTTCGTGTTTGAGTCTCGTGATTTGGTCCAAACCCCTGCCCTTCTATCTTAACCCAAGGCTGCGGCTGGCCGGCAAAGAACGAATCCTTCATTTTCTGTCGGCGACTCGCTACAACGGCTGGCGCCCTTCAAAAAAATAAATCGCCGGAAAAACGTAAGTTTCTTTTGTGACGCACGTAAAACATATATATGTTTTAAATATTTTTTATGTAGGGTAAGTCCGGGGCAGTTGGCTACAGTTTTTTCAAGGATCCGTCAAAATAAAAATACAGACATTTCTCAACCTATTTTCGTTTGTAATTAAACTTTGAACATTTAACTTTAATATAATTTACGAAATTAAAACAAACGCCTATCAGGTCAAACTTAAAATTACTATTTTTTCAAATCACGTCTGACTATCTCTCCGGGAGTATCCGGGTGTGGTGGCCATAGGAGTAGAGGTGATATGGCCAGTTACCCAGCATTATACTCTTTGGTTTCAATTTTTGATTCATAATTTGTTTTTATTTTGGCCTCATCTGAAACATATATAATCGAAATCAGTTTAATTTTTGTGTACCCAAAGTTGGCATACTATCCACTAACGCCAGTTTTCGATGAGACGAATTCAATAAAAATGTTCGCCGCAGTATTTTTTGTCATTGTTCTTATATCGTCTTTCTAAGGTCTTCCTAGGTATTTCGTAGATCCTAGCGGTCGCACGAACTGACAATTTATCATTTTTTTACAGCGCTAATAGCTGCTTTTGACGATTCTTGAGTCCAGTCCCCTTGTAGAGCAATTGCTTTTCTCTTATACTTATTAGGCATCTAAAACGAATGTAGAAAAAATAAATTACTTGAACATATTACAACACTATGGCCATCCTACACCGACTGTTTGAGGCCATCTCTCCTAATCTCCGGGGAGAGATAGTCACATCTAAAATGTAAACAAGTAGAAACAATAAATGCGAAATCTTGAGATTATAACAAAGCACTGTTCGTGAACTATTAAGAAATACAAAAGTAATCGTTACTTTTACAAAATAATATCACCACATTGTAAACTTAACATTTTTTCCAAACTTTTGTTAATACTCTTCCACCTACGCACGACGCGAAATAAACTAAGCAATAACAGGTGAAATATAGTGCGCGGTTCTATGAAATATTTCTATTGGCCATTTCTCCCTTATGGCCAACTCCGCCGGAACCACTGTATACCTATATATCGAATACCGTAAAATTACACAACTATGGTCCAAATATGTGTTTCTCCCACTAAAGAATCGATTTATATATTAAATACCTCTCTTTTATATAATTACCTCGGATTCATATATTTGGAAGTCGCAGCCAATGCGATTTTGTTTGAAGAGGTAGCTGGATTGTATTTGAGGTTCCGGACTATACTTGTCTAGTTTTACGGTACTCAATTTATGGAGGATCGCTACAGTTGACTTCTACCCATGTTTAGAAATATCCTGCATATGAAAGTCGCATATTTAACACTAATCTGATACGTAGATCCGTTATTACGGGATCACTCGTTTTCGTGTCTTACTATTCCTCACTAGATGTCTATTGCCCCCGTTGTGCTTGCCCATTACCAAACTATAACAGTTGTATGCATTCAGGGAGAGAGGGACAGCGAAAATAGCAATCGAAGAATATTTCTACGTAAAACTGTCCCCCGCTATTTCTTTCGTCTTGTAATGTTTACAAAAACTGTATAGCGGGACAGACGGAGCAGCAGGCAGAAGGTTAACGAGTACCATTATTGCGTATCGGTATTCATACAACTGAAGTTAATGTGAATAGTAATAATGACGGGCAAATGAAATGTGTTGTTAGCACTTAAACATTTCTAATCCCAATTCAAGAGCCAAAAGAATAAAAAAGAAAAATTAAGTAATCTTTTTGAACGATTTTCGTACGAGTCCAGAAAATGCATGGTTGTTTTTCCCAACTATGGAACGTGAAATTCGATATAAGTACCGGAATACGAGCCCGAAAGGCAAAGAAAGCGACTGAGCAAGGAAAGTGGCGAAGACGAGCAAGTACAGGAAGGGAAAACTAGCAACATCCGATTATAAAAAGTCCGACTATCGGGAAAAAGGATAAAATCAATTATCTCCTAGATGTTAAAAAGAAAGAAAAGGTCATAAACTCAGCAATTTATAAATTGAGAAAGCATCCCGCGTGCATAAACGTCATAATATTCAAATTTGACAGCCAGCTGTAAGACAAGATAAATCCACGTAACGAGAGCAAGAGGGGCAGTCGCCGAGCAAGGCAGGACCGGCGAAATCGCGAACACCACGAGGCACACACACATACACACACACACACACAATACAACCATGTGTACACACAAAAATAAGACACGTCAGCCATTATAAAAAGAGAGTTCCTCATCTCCCTGGCAACGCAAATTCTTGAGGCGTTAGAAGCTCCGCCCTCTGGTTCGCGATAGCCGCGTGATAGCCGAACCGATGTAGCGTGATAAGCCACTATACAGTGTCGTACAAAATTTATTTGTACTAGAGGATAGAAAACAAATCTGAATAAATCTTCGTTTATTTGTTGGGACATAAAGGTTTATATTAATTGACTCCCTTATCGTGCCCCGAATCCACAAACATTTAATGTAACAAGGGGTGACTCGTTACACACTATATATATATATATATATATATATATATATATATATATATATATATATATATATTGACGGATGCGCATTAATTGCAACTTTTTTCCTCAACTATCTCAACGTTGGCAATCTGATTGTGCAGAGGATCGGATCGCTGGACTGGAACGAGGCCAGGCATAATTTGTTGAAACTGGAGAAATACAATGTATGCTTCAATGTATTCAACAGTTTTAATGTGCATAAAAAAATGTATACGCTAACTTAATTCTACGCCCCAATAACCGATCAATGCTTATGTAACTCTTTGTTTGACCATGATTCTGTTGACCATCTTTTTCTTTTCTTACCGAGGGTACGACCGCACGACCGTCAATACCGACCGTCGGTGGTATTGACCGCTCGCCGTGATCCTACCCCTCCCTTAGTCGCTCGGACTCCGTGTAGCCTTATATGCCCTATGGATGTGGTATAGAATCGAACGCACGCGCTCGTTACGATATCGACCGCGCGCTGTCGATCGTTCCTCCTCCACCCTAGTCGCCCTAACGCTTCACATTCTCCGCCTCTCGCCGTCCCCTTTCCGCCCTGGGTTTGACAGACCCACAGATTGTGCAATAAGAGACCCGGTCGCGGCTTTTCCCGAATGATTCGGCCCTACCTACCGACCAAGATCTGGAAGGCAACAAGGAGGGAATGTGCCACGGCTTTCCCCGGATAAATCCGGCTCTGCCTACTGATGTTTTCCGAAAGGGCAAGAGGAAGGGAGATGCTCGTCGAAAAGAGAACGATGCCCGCTCCGCTCGGGCTTTTATAAAGGGTTCCCGGTAACCATCTTTATTTCCTGGCCTACCTTAGCTTCCTTCTCTTTTTACATTTTTATTTCCTTGGCGTGTCGACATTTTGCCCCAGTGATACGTCGTTGAATTTTCCCCGGCCTTGAGGGAGTCCGCTTGTATCTTAGATGCGCCAATTCTCGATTTCGCGTCGTGAAGCGCCTTTCCGGTTCGCTGATGCGTAGCTCTCTTGCGTTTTTTCCGCGTTCGGTAAGACAGAGAGTGGTGATCTTTTTCCACAGTGACGTGATTCGAGTTCAGTCTCGGTCGACTCGCAATCAAGAGCATCTTAGCATTTCTTAACCGGACGCCCCGTAGCCCGCAACGCTTCGGTCGCCCCCTTTCCCCTTCATGCGTATCCCTAATAAGTATATAAGAGCATCCTACAGATCGAGAAGCGCATTCATTCAGATCAATACCAGAGAGTCATACACTATCATTGTTACACGAGCTTAGTAGCCGAGCTAAGTGCGATTTGCCGAGCGTAATCCTGCTCCAGAAAATATTCATTGGTCATCATAAAGAACATTCTACAAACTCTGATTACGCACTTTGATCGACGTCTACAATCCAGCCGTTATCGTCGAAGAAGAGTCTCGAGGCGGCGCATCACATTACAATCGACGGACATCCAGAAGAAGCAAACAAGGCCAGCGGTTCGTCATACCATTGTAATCAATAAAATAAAGAAGAACTCTTCGATAGGCGACAATGACGTCCTTTTTTAAAAACATATATGTTCACCCAACGGTGTAACATATAAATTGGTGGCAGCGACGGGATGCCTAAATAAGAAGGGCATCCGAAGAAACTGGTGCTCAAACTACAAAGAGCACTTCGAACTCAACGGTGGATGTCGACAAAGAAGTTCAACATAAATTGGTGAAAGTCAAGGATCCCAAAAAAGAAAACACGTGCTGTGAAATCTCAACGGGATATCCAATTCATTATCACTAAAAGCTGGCTTCAAGACATCTTTACACCACATCCGATTCAACCTGTGATCGTCAACGGAACACCTGAGGGACATCCAACGACGACTCATCGAATCGAAGGTCACGTGTGAAACCAACGAGGATCCGTGAGGATCATCCTGAGGGAACATCTCGAAGGCATCATTACGGGACGGTCATCAAAGAAGGGCATCGGCTACTAATCAAGAAAAAAGAGGGGGTCAACACGGAAGATTGACAGCCCATTATCATCATCGTTATCATTAAAGTAAGGTCGTTATTTTAAAGTGACCGTATATTGCGCCAAAATAAGAAAAATGGAGAAAATAGAGCGACTTCTTCTCGATCTTTTTAGAAGAATGGAAAATATAGATTTAAAAGTTGAAGCAAAAACAAACGATTATGAATCCGAAATTCTTCAAAATCTTTTCAAGAGAATACAAAATATAGAGTCAAAAGTTGAAGTAAAAACAAACGATTATGGATCTGAAATCACTGAAAATGAAACTGAGAATGGCCAAACAACACCGCTAAAAGAATTATTAATAACAATATCTGAATTTGACGGAGAAAACATGCCGCTCGAAACATTTATTTATCAAGTTGAAAGCGCTAAAAAGAACACAGGTCGAAACAAACAAAGCCTTTTACTTGCAATGATTTTGGGATCAAAATTAAAAGGAAGAGCAAAGGTAGAAGTTAGAGCGGATAACATTGACAGTTTTACTGAATTAAAAAATATTCTACGAATAAACTATGGTAGTCATGACGACTTAATGATGTATCAGCTCCAAAGAATGAATTGTAAACAAAAACCAAAAGAATCTATTAATGAATATTCTCAAAGATTTATTAAAATTCATGATCTTGCGATAAAGTCAATTTTAAATAAGACGACAATTCCGCAAACTCACAAAACGATTCTTGTAGATGAAGAACAGAAAAAGGGTCTCACTGATTTCCTAGAAGGATTAGAAAAAGAGATTCGTTTGGATGTAAAAACCGAACACCCAAATAACATAAAAGAAGCGATTACTTCCGCAATCAAAGCCGAAATAACTTCCAAAACGCGTATAATGAATAATTGGTCGGAAAAAACTTATCAGGGTTCAAGTCAGTATCAAAGTCACAAAAGTAAAAACAAAAGCGACAAAACATTCACGAAAGGTTTTCAAAAGATGTGTTATTATTGTAAAAAACCAGGATACGTACTTTCAGAATGTAAGAAAAAACAATTTGACAACAGACACTTTAACAAACGGTATTTTCAAAATGCTCCTCAAAACTCCAAAGATCCTCCTCAAACCCATCATGTTCAAGAGAACGAATAAATATCACAAGAATTTGCAGTATCCGAAACAATGAGTGTAAACTCGCTCACGTTCTTTTAAAATTAGATGACACCAAAGAGGGAATATTTTTGATTGATCCAGGTTCCACAATATCATTAATAAAAAGAAAATATTGAATGATCCGACAAAAATAATCAAGGATGGAAAAAGAATTACGACAATTGCGAACGAAACCTTGAAGACAGAAGGAATGATTGAAACAAGATTATTTTCCCACCCAGTCGAATTTCACGTAATCCCTTCAAATCTACCAATGAAAGAAGACGGATTAATTGGATTAAATTTACTTGAACAATTTGAAGCAAAATGGGATATGGGTAAACACATACTTCAATTTTGACCAAGAACATATACGAAGGATCCACCAAAAAGAGAAACGATTATGCCCGCACGAACCGATTGCCTACGTACTTTTGACATTGAAGGAATTTTGAATCGACATGCTAAAATGGAATTGAAAGATTACGATGTATTGGTAAATGTTCAAAACGGACAGGCCACATTTCCTATTCCTAATTGGACTGACAAGGACGGTTGTACGAGAAAATTAAAAGCCGAACCAATTAACCATCTGGATATTAAAAATTATGAGATCCCTGAAATAACAGATAAAAGAGAAAAGTTACTTGTTGAAAACACTCGATTAAATCACATTAAAGAAGGAAAAGAAGAAATTTGGAAAATCATTAAAAAATATCATGACATCTTTGTTCTACCAGGAGATCCACTTCCAATGACTCGATTAATAGAACATTCAATAGACCTAACTGACGAAGAACCAATTCACACGAAGCAATACAGATATCCACCCATCCACCAAGAGGAAATTAAAAGACAAATCAAAGAAATGCTTGAAAAAGGTATCATTCGAGAAAGTGATTCACCGTTTAATTCACCGTTATGGATTGTACCAAAAAAGTCTGATGCATCCGATAAAAAGAAATGGCGTATAGTAATTGACTATCGGAAAATCAATGACAAAACTAAACAAGACGCTTATCCCTTGCCAAATATTGACGAAATTTTAGATAATTTGGGAAACGCTAAATGCTTTTCTGCTTTCGATCTTGCATCCGGTTTTCATCAAATTGGATTAAAAGAGAAGGATAAAATAAAGACAGCATTTTCAACAAAAGATGGTCATTATGAATACAATAGAATGCCTTTTAGATTAAAGAACGCACCCCCGACATTTCAAAGAATGATGAATAAAGGATTACAAGGACTAATTGGCAATAACTGTTTTGTGTACATGGATGATGTGATTATATTTGGAAAGACTCTGAAAGAACATAACAAAAACTTAGAAACACTTTTCCAAAGATTCAGAGACGTTGAATTGAAATTACAACCCGATAAATGTGAGTATTTAAAACCAGAATTGGTATATTTGGGTCATGTCATCTCGAAAGAAGGAATTAAACCAAATCCAGAACGAATAGAAAAAATCGTAAATTATCCAAAACCCAAAAATCAAAAAGAAATTAAGCAATTCCTAGGACTTGTGGGCTACTATCGGAAATTTATTAAAGATTTTTCAAAGAAAGCATTACCTTTGACGAATCTGTTAAAAGAAAAGACTACTTGGCAATGGACAACCGAAGAAGAAAGTGCATTTACAATATTAAGAAACGCATTATGTTCAGAACCTATTCTCACGTATCCCGACTGGAACAAACCGTTTATATTATCGACAGACGCTAGTGGAAAAGCAATAGGTGCAATATTATCCCAAGGAGAATTAGGAAAAGATAAGCCTATTTCGTATGCTTCAAGAACGTTAAATCCTGCTGAACAAAATTATTCAACAACAGAAAAAGAATTACTTGCAACTGTTTGGGCGGTAAAGCACTATCGACACTTTCTGTATGGAAGAAAATTCAAGATCATTACAGATCATAAACCATTGACGTGGCTAATGAATTTGAAAGATCCCTCTTCACGGCTAATGAGATGGAAATGGAAATGGGAGGAATATAATTTTGAAATCATTCATGGAAAAGGAAAATCTCACGCAAACGCAGATGCCTTATCCCGAATAAATATTTTGGAAAATGAAATCCCTGATACTCTAGATGAATTTTTGAACGAAACATTTCCGAGTTACGACGATTATCAAGAAGAAAAAGACTCATATAAAAAATCTGAAAATATTTTTATCAAAGAAGGTCGAGTTAATAAAAAAGGTCTTATCATAACAGACGATCAAAATGGAAAAGGAAACATAATCGATCCAACAGACGATGAAATCGTTTGGTAGGCGGAACTAAGAGCACGAATCCCTAATCGCGAATCTATTGAAATTAGAATCAAGGATCCAAGACTTCGAGCACTGGTACTTGAAATGATCGAATATATTTACACAAAAGTAAATCCAGAAAAATATTTAATGATTTTCGTGAATCAAGTAAAAGACCCTACCACGCAAGAAGAAAGAGAAAGAATAATTAAAGAATTTCATGAATCGACCATAGGAGGACATAATGGACCACAAAAAAACTATAGAAAAATTCAGACAAAAGTATAATTGGACTGGAATGACGAAAGACGTAGAGAGAATAATTCAACGATGTCAAACATGTCAGAAAGAAAAACTAACTTCTCAGGTAACAAGACCCAATCCAGGAAACCCAGACATTCCGATAAATCCAAATGACAAGGTATCACTAGATGTAATGGGACCACTTCCGCCAAGTCAAGGTCATAAGTATATACTGGTTATACAAGACTACCTAACTCGATATTTGGTATTAATTCCGCTCAAAACGAAAAATTCTCAAGAAATACTTGAAAAATTCTGGGAAAATTATTGCAAGATATACGGAATTCCAAAGGAATTGTTAACTGACAACGGTGTTGAATTCAAAGGAAAATTTCACGAAATAATGTGCGAAAAACTAAAGGTCAAATGGACTACGACTTCGGTATATCACCCGCAATCGAATGGTAAAAATGAACGTGCACATCGGGAAATCCTCAATTACGTACGGAGTTACATGGTGGAAAGTAACGATTGGGTAAATCAATTATCAAGGGCTATGATATCATATAATTCGACAAGGAATGAAAAGACCGGAGTGTCACCTGTCGAATTTTTATTTGGATATGCCCCGAATATCACTCTAGATACCGAAGATATCGAAATGACAATAAAAGAAAAGTATGATTCACTACGAAGATATCGAGAAAAAATCCGTGAAAAGGCAAGAGAAAAGATCCAAAAATCCCAAGATAAACTCTGTGAGAGACTGAGTTCCCAGAAATTTCCTATAACCTTACACATAGGTCAAGAAGTTTTAGTTAAGAAAAAGCAACCGGGATTATCAAAATTACGTAGTCCGTGGGAAGGACCATATATAGTTGAAAATATTTTAAACGACCAAAGCGTGTCTATAAGAAGAGGTAATGATCTAGTAACATATAATAAGATAGATGTAAAACCGTACTTTACAGATGAAAATGAATCCGTCGAGAACAGTGACGACACTGATAATGACGATATTGATCTCGATGACCCGCAGCCAGGTCCAAGTCACCGAGATTGGGAACAATAAACCCGTTTATTTAGAAAGTATGGGAAAAACACGTTTTTCATGAAACATGGAAAATAAGTGTTGGAATAGAATTTAGTCATTTTTCAAAAGAAATATCAATATTGAAAAATAAAACTAAGGAGTTATATGATGCATGCTTACGATACAAACCGGGATTCATTTGTCAAAGTATGAAACAAATCAGAGTGCAAATCAAACGAAATGAAATACTGGAAAATCAATTAAGGGGTTACCCCCACTTGCGATTTTGAAAAAATCGATTTTTTTTATTGCATTTTTTTGAAGTACAAGTATCTGAGAATATGTACTGAAAATTTAAAGTCGATCCGAACAAAATTGAGTGAGATATGAGCGTTAAAAGAGAAGAATCCGTTGTGTAAACGACCGGAAATTGAAACTTTAAACGCGTTTTTCTCAAAATGGCATTTCTGAAGTCGGTGACCAAGATTACTCGAACACTAATGAATCGATCTTCTTGAAATTCTGCAGGCTTATTTAATACATAAAAATGTAGTGTTTAATCGTTCGATTTTTTTTTTCGAAAAAAATGGCCGTTTTATAGCCAAAAAACGGCCGTTTTTTTCGTTAAAATCGAACCATTAAATTTGACTGTCCGCCATTTTGTGAAAAATGAATATTTTTTTTAATCCTTCGATTAAAGACTAGTTTATACTTATATTTGACTAAATCCATCCGCATTTTTTTTTCAGATGATCCACTTCGCCGCAATGTTGGTCACCGCAAGCCGTGTATATAAAAACATTATTTCATTGACGGCCATTTGCCACTAAACAATGTAATATTTTTCAATAAACAAATTACTGAAAGTTCTTCAAGATGTATTCTTTAAGATGGTATAGTGATCGATTAAAAAAGTTTGGTAGTTTTCTTTAAAAAAATTCATGAAAAATGCCTTTTTTGCGCTACAAATGGGGGTAACGCCTTAAAAACATTATATCATTTAATTGGTCGAAGAAACAAAAGAAATACAAACAATATACAAATTGATGAAATTTTGTCTGGATATACCACGTTATATCAAAATTTGAAAACAAGCGTAACGGATTTGCTAAATGCGATAATTGATGGCAAACGCGGAATAGCACATCCTCAAACTCTTCCTCCACAAATGATATTCGGAAACTTGAGGAACCATACGAATTATCCCCATTTTTTCCCAGTTCCATTGAGTGAGGAACATTTCTCAACATTAATCGATATAAGTCATTTGACAGTTGCGGTAATAAAAGAAAAATTGATATAAGTTCTGGAAGTACCAATACTAGAAGAAGAAATGTATGAAATATTATATCCGATCGCGATTCCAACTTATTCGATGATAAAAGGATACATATTATATCATATCGATACAGATTATATTGTAATTAATGAAAAGAAAACTCGATTTTTCCCGTTACAAGTAGTAGAATTTGAGAATCTAAGAAAAGTGGAAAATATGTATCTAATTCAAAGAAAACATCCAGATTATTCAACGGAATCCTCAACATCTTGTGTAATAACGATGATTCTCGCCAAAAGAAAAAAATAGTTGTGCACCTAAATATGTGGAATTAGAAAGTTCCCTATTTATCCAATTAAAAACAGGTCAAGATTGGTTAGTAATACCAGTAAAAGAAGAATCATTACATATATTATGTCCGGACAATGCTCCAAGAGTGATTAAAATTATATCAAATGTAAAAGTTCATCTTGAACAAGAATGCTTAGCAATGGCGACACACGCAGTATTGAAAGCTTCTAATGTTATTAAAACAATTGAGTTCGATACAATGTTAGAAGGAAGCTTCAATGAATCAGAAATAAAGGATCGCCTACACTTTAATAAAATAAAATAAAAATAATTGAACATTAGTGTCATTTCTGGAAACTATATTAATTCAAAGAATTTACAAGAACTAGGAACAAATATTGAAGAAATAAATCAATAAATAAACAACTTAGCATTACGAAAAAGATCAAAAACGATAAAGGAACATATTCAAGATGGACTTCAGTATTTGGGATGCACGGCAATAACAATAATAATCAGTTATATTATGTATAAAAAGGTATCTTAAGGTGCCTAAGGAAAGCAATTTCTTGTTGTATAAGACCATGCGTCATTTTCGATCACTATAACTTTGGAAATAATGCGCAAACTATAGATAGACCAAAACATATCCATCTTAAAGAATCTCCAAAAAGAAAATATGATGAACAAGCAAGAATAACAGAAATAGAGGGAACATAGGTATTACCAAAATTAACTCAAAAACTATTTAAACCAAAACAGCAAACCAGTCAATTACAATGAATTTATGGGAGCAAAATTCTTTGAGGAGGGAGGAATGTAACGATGAAATTTGACACCTTCCAGAATAAGTAACCTTATGACGCGATACTTTTTTTCCCCACCAGACTACCAATGTATAACGCGTATCCCTAATAAGTATATAAGAGCATCCTACAGATCAAGAAGCGCGTTCATTTAGATCAATACCAGAGAGTCATACACTATCATTGTTACACGAGCTTAGTAGCCGAGCTAAGTGCGATTTGCCGAGCGTAATCCTGCTCCAGAAAATATTCATCGGTCATCATAAAGAACATTCTACAAATTCTGATTACGCACTTTGATCGACGTCTACAATCCAGCCGTTATCGTCGAAGAAGAGACTCGAGGCGGCGCATCATATTACAATCGATGGACATCCAGAAGAAGCAAACAAGGCCAGCGGTTCGTCATACCATTGTAATCAATAAAATAAAGAAGAACTCTTCGATAGGCGACAACGACGTCCTTTTTTAAAAACATATATGTTCACCCAATGGTGTAACAATAAATATATATATATATATATATATATATATATATTGTAATGTGTTTTTTTTGGCTAACACTCCGCTGGCCCGCCGGGCCCCTTGATGTGCCCGGCGAGGACGTCCTCCGGCTCGGGGTCACCATCGCCGCCACGACACGATTCCGTAGGGTCCTAAGGAGCCGTATATTATTTACTAATTGCGTCTGCATTTCTCTTTATTTTCATTATGTAATGTAAACCCGATGTCGAGGCTTCCCCCGCGGGAGGAAGTACGCGCCGTCCAGAAATGAGACATCCGAGACACCGATGATGGCGAAGTCGAATTTTCGCCCGGGGCTGAAATCGAGAAAGCGCGAGAGTCTCGTAGGCGGCTGGACGATCGGGGCGGCCAAGATTCCCGCGAAAAACTCCAGCGTTCGCGACTCCCACCTTATCCGGAGAGAATATTTTATCGAGGCCGGATCCACGCGCAGACTTTTTATTGCCCTCCCCCTGCTGCGAGGTTTCGCTCAGCCCGTGTAGCACGGAGGATAAAAAGGGTTGCGGTTATAGTTCCCGCCAAGACCCGAGTTCCGTGAGAGCTAGCGCGCTGATTTTATTCTCTCGTTCCGGGAGTTACGAAATTCGAAATTCACGCTAGAATCGTAGGCGAACTCCCGAACCAATCGGCACGAACCTGCCCTCTCGCGAGAAGCTAGCGATAAAGGCGAGGAGCGGGGAGGGGCAGGGGTACGCGTCTCGCACGCCGGCCGGCTTGCCGACAGCTTCACGCAAGGTACCGAGCCGGAAAGACGTGTGACGATCAGTGTAGGCGGCCATTTATTTTCTACTGGTGACCTCAGCGTTGCCCGTTGCAAAAGTCCGCGTAAAAATATGACCGTGTGGTCGATCCTCGATCACGGGTACTTTTCTCGTGGCCACGGCCTCTGTCGCGTTTCTGTAGTCTTAAAACCCTGTCTCACGTAGCTAGCGCGTATTGTCGTGAAATTGTGTCGTGGTTGCGCGCGAGAAGCTCAATCCCGTTTCGCGACGAGCTTCGGCTCGATTCCTTGTTTAGTCCGTAAGATGTGTGAGTGAACGTGTGCCTGGAAAATAGGGACGTGTCGTCCTCGGGGATCCCTCGGCCTGCGGCGAGGTTTGCGCAAGGGGAAAGGGGGAGAGATTGCCCTCAAGTCAGGACGTCTTCACGGAGAACTAGCCTCCCGTTTATCATAGGGGTGCGGGTTCGAACCCGTGCGGGCTCTCGTCCATATTAACAGCATCTACCGGGTGCCCCTTTCCCCAGAGTAAGGATTTTCCCGGCTTCGTCGCCGGGGAGAGGTTGCCGAGCGTCGGCGTCCACGTAAGTAACGACCGGGGTATTTTTCCCGGGATATTTCTTTCTTTGATTAACGCTCGGCCGGGTAACCGATTAGCGAAGGCCCGGTTTTGTAATATTAGTGTGGCCGGAAGGAGAGAGAGAGAGGAGAGGCCAAAACGAGCTCGACGTGTATTGTGTGTGTGTGTGTAGGCCCCGTCCGGAATTGGTGTGAGTGGACGTTTGATCGTAATTGTCTCGCGAGATTTCACGTGTATTATATATTTCTGTTTCCGATTTTTGTCCCGTGTTCCTTGCGAAGCAGGGGAAATTGTTGACGAATGGTAGAATAAATTCACTGACGATAGATTTTTCTTGACGCGCGTGATTGACACCTGACCCATCCCCTCTACCTTATCCACGAGGCTGCCGTTTGGCCGGACACTACGTTCTCTTTTCTCATCCCGACAAGCCGATTTTCAGCTGGCGCCCTATATAAATTGTCGGGACGGGAGGAGGGGAGTTTTGTGACTCTCGGTTCTTTTCCCCCAGCTCCCTCGATTTTGCGGTCACAAATTTGGCGCCCAACGTGGGGCTGTGTCATTGCGGGCAGAAAATTTTATTTTATTCGGACGAAAATAAATTTAAATTTATTTCCGATATTTCGTCTCCTTCGCAACCGTCTTTATCGTGTTCGTGTATAAGTCTGTTTTTTTGTATCAATATCGTGGTCGTCCCTTTGTTTCCATCGCCTAGAGAATTTTTTTTTTTTTTCAGCGAGAGATCGAACGAAGCATTTTCGAGGCCTCGAATATCGTGTGCTCAAGGTTCCTCGCGTCGCTAAGCCGAGTTTTTTTCTGCTCGGCCGGTGAGTCCAGCGCGAGCTCTTGCCGAGTGGCCCAGCGCTCGCGCTCTGTATTTCAACCTTGTGTTTACGTTTTTTTTTTAATTCGCACCTTCTAGATCCCGAGACTGAAGCGAGCGTTCAACGACATCCCGAGCGAAGCCATATTCGTCGATATCCCCGTCTACCGGGTGTCAAAAGAAAAAGACCGCGAAATCCCGACGAGACGATTTCGATACACCGGGTGTACCCAACCCCGAGTGGAAAAGAAGACATGCCCGACACGTGAGATTGGCTTTGGCTTGTTGCTTGTTTATCTCGTTGGAGTTTCTTTATTTATTTATTTATTTTTATCTTTCTTTTGTCGTTGGAGTAACGATTTTCTTTTTTTTTGTTTTTATCTTATTATATTTCATTAAACTTTGTTTTTTTTCTTTTATTTTATTTTTAGAATTGAACAAACTCCATATTACTTTATTGACTTTTATCATTTTTTTCCCCTTTTCTTTTTTTCTTTCTCTTCCTTCTCTCTCCTTTCTCTCTTTTCATTAATTCTCGCTTTCTTTTTGTGGTGACGATATTTTACTAAATTTTTATTTATTTATTGATTTATTTATTTTATTTATTTTATTTATTTTACAACTCCATTGTATTTTATTTATTGTATTTATTTCATTAATTTTATTATTTATTCGTTACGTTCAATTTATTTATTTATCTTTTTCTATTTATTCTATTGTGTTCTATCTTAATTTTTATTTATTCATTTATTTTATTTTATTTAAAAAAAAAAAATTTTTTAATTTCTTTTGTGCGATTTCTGGACTGGCTTACTGCTTCCCCATCTCTCGTCCCATTATTATTATTTTCGTCTATTTTTCTATCGCCCTGCACGCGATCCGCTTAAGAGAAGCTCGTACACCGCGGTGGGTCACTTGATTAGTGACCCACCGCTTTTTGCTGCCGCTTTGCGACTAACACCTCGGTCACTCGTTAGTCCTGTGGATATGGACGCGACCGGAGAACAGGGTGCGTCTTACGACGGACCGCTTACGCTGCGAGCTTGAGCGGCGCGGGTTGCCCATTACGGGAACGTGCGATGAGCTATTCGAGCGACTGAATTATATTCTTCGCCGTCCTTTGAGTTCCAAGTTGGACGATACCGGTTTTACCCAATTTCGGGATCGAGTGGTGCCGCCGTTCGCAGACTCGGGAAGGATGGAAGTTCTTCTGGTTGATCGGGCGTCCGAGGTTCGGATGAGCCGAACCTTGGAGGACCCCATCATTACCACCCGCCGAGGTTCGAGCGTGACTTTCCCGCCGGGAGGCCGGGAGGCCACGTCGAGCTATCCGTGCCCGGTCATTCACCCTTGGGATATGCGAGACCCTCGAGATCGGTGACGGTTCCAATCGAGGCCGACTCCGGGGCGCATTCCGGTTCCGTACCGGGGGGTTATACGGTGATCCCCCGGGCGGAGGCTCAAGGACCTTGGGTCGACAACCCGCCACCCCATACAAGTTCCGGGGCGGGGAGTACCATACCATTCGAGATGGCGAGTCGAGAAATCCCGGGCGTTGGTTGTTCGCAGTTGGCGGATCCAGGGAATCCATCCAACAGGTCGACCCCAGTCACAAAGGGAGGGTTCCCTCGTGATTTTACCATCGCGGTCCACTTACGAAATTCTACGCAAGTGGGACCTGAAATTCAACGGGAACCAGGGCGAAGACATTGAGGCCTTTATTGCCCAGGTTGAGGAACATCGCGCGATGGTGGCCGTATCGGACCGCGATTTAATTAATGTCTTCCCGACATTTTTGGGCGGAATTGTCACTTATTGGTTCCGCAACAAGAAACCTTCCCTTCATTCATGGGGAGACTGTCTGTCGTCTCTCCGGGTTAGGTTCGGAGACCCCAACTTTCAGTTCACGTTGCGAGACCAGATTACCCGTAGGAGTCAGGGAGAATATGAGTCGGTGTCCAATTTTCTCACCTGCATGCGCGTCATGTTCGACTGCGTTGAGCCTAGGATGGGGGAAGAAGAGCAGCTCAATTATGCCCATCGAAACCGCCTACCTCGGCTCCGCATTCTTATCCTGCGCAGGGTAGTTCACACCTTGGACGATCTAGAGGAGATCGCAGTCATTCAGAAAACGTAAGCTAACTGCATCATTTTTTTGTATCATTTTCTTAATCCGCCGAACTGTATTCTTCCCATGTTTCCGACCGGCCAAGTGGACGGTACTCGGCAATAAACGAAAATTTGTAAACAGTAACTACATCTGTCGCATTCGCTCGCATAAGTCTTGACCATCTAGGCACTCGAGATCTAGAACACCCGTTTCACACATTCTCCTTTTACCCTCATCCCGTGCTATTGCGCTTGGCGTAGGCAAGAAAGAGGGAAACGAAAGTTTTATGCTCGCATCCCTTCCGTATGTGACATATTGATTTTTGGGAGCTCGTCCGGGATTATAAAAAGAAAATGTGTTAATTAACCCAATGTCTGACGACGAATCAACTAGCTCATTAAATTTAAACATTACTGAAGACCCAGCTGAACAATCAGGATATTCACTGAGAAGTTCCAACGTAGAATTATTGCCTGGTCTCGAATCTATTCCAAAAAGATCAATAAAAACTTTAAACTTACCTCGTAAAACCGAAATAAAAAACACAGTAACAATGACGACGTTAGGAACAAATTAGTTAATCTCCCTTAAAGATGCAATAAGTTGCGTGCCCGAATTCGATGGAAAAAATATCCCTTTGTCAGAATTTATCACTGGGTGCGAAGATGTAAAAGATATGCTTCCTCCCGAAGCTGAAAAACATTTAGCCAAATTAGCTAGAAACAAATTAAAAGATCAAGCTAGAGAAGCGATACATGGGACAAAATTCGAAACGATAGAAGAACTCACAAAATTCCTAAAGAAAATATATACACCAAACAAATCCGAAATGCAATTGTTAGGAGAACTCGGTACAATTTTCCAAACGAACAACGAAAATGTCGTAGATTTCATTTCAAAAATTAAGAAAAAGGCAAGAGAGATACTTGAGGCGCGAAAATTAGTTAACAATGGCACAGACGATCCCGCTTTCAAGATCATGGTGAGCGATTATTGCCTAACGTGTTTTAAACGAGGTTTAAAATGGGAAATTGAACAACGACTCCGCCAGTGCGACCTAATTGAAGACGCGATCGAACACGCGATAAAAATCGAACGTGAGGTTAATGCGCGGAAAGAATTGCAAGCAAACACCGCTAAACTCGAAAAACCCGTTCCAACACAAGCAGTTAAAATATGCAATATTTGCAAAAAGGACAATCATTCAACCGAAGCTTGTCGATTCGGGTCCCTCACATGCCAGATCTGCAAAAATCAAGGCCATAGTGCCAATGAATGCCGAAAAGTACCAAATGAGCGAAGCTCTGTCTCTTGCCAAATCTGTAAAAAACCCGGTCACACCGCAGATCGATGTTATGCCAATCAGAATTCCCGCTCCACAAATTGCTAATTGTGCAAAAATCCAGGACACACGGCCAATAAATGCAACTCGCAAGGGAGGTTCACAAACTTCGCAACAGACTGGCGACGTCAGTCGGCCGGTCCTCAATGCCAAATTTGCAAAAAAATCGGGCATACCGCTGATAAATGTTTCCAATCAAAAACCGAGCCGACTAACCCCAACTCGAACGTTTGTTGGCACTGCAAAAGGGCGGGGCACGTTATCGAAAATTGTCGTACCCGCGAATTTAATAACTCACGAAATCAGCCGGGAAACGGCTCGAACACCCCTCGGGCGGACGCGCCGAGAGGTTCTCCGATCCCAAAGCGTCCGGTGACCGCGGTCGTAACGATCCCACCGAACGAACCCATCCTACCTACACAATAAATGCAGAAAATTTCGACAAACTACCCTCAGTGTGTATCGGAAAGCATCCGGCAAAAGGAAAAATATCAATGTTGCTGGACAGGGGCGCTATTCCAAACCTAATTAAAAAAGAATATACAGAACATTTCCCAGGTATCAACGAGGAGGATATCATAAAATTAAAAGGAATAGCCGAACCACCGATCCTCACGTTGGGTAGTGTAACGATACGAATACTGAATTTCGAAACTCTATTCCACATCATACCTGACGAGGTGCAACTTCCCTACCCCGGTTTATTGGGGTCCCGATTCTTTTTCGCTTCAAAATCAAAACTAAATTTCAAGACGGAATGTCTCGAGTTTGAAGACAAGGCATGGCCGTTCGAACGAACAAACGAACCCGACGAGGAGATCGAAATCCCCGCGCGTTCGGAAACGACCTTCCATGTGAAAGTCGAAAACCGCACGTTAAAGGAAGGGTATATCCCGCCTTTAAAAATCCACCAGGGTGTTTACGCCGGCGGCTGCCTGGTAACAAACACCCACGGAAAGGCCCATTTGAAAGTTTTTAATACTACAAATGATGCCGTAAACTGCGCGTGCCAGTCATAAAACTACAGGAATTCGACATTGTCGAAGACCTGACAAAAATCGAATCAAATCCAGATTGCATGACAATCTCCAGTTCCCATCCTATTTCTCGCGATGCTATTCCAATTTCTCGCGATTCTAATCCTAATTCGGACGTAGATTGCATGACAACTACGCCGGTCCAGAGCCCAGTAGTGGCCAATCCAAAAACATCGACAAAAAATGTCGAAATAGAACTTTATCAACGCTCCAGCGAGAGCGAAGACGAAGAAAAACCAAATAAAAACCAAAAATCAAAAACAAACTAAAACAAAAACAAAACAAAATCCGGTTGCACGACAACCTCCAGTTCTAGTTCCATCCCTCGTGATCCTTCTATTTCAGGCGTAGATTGCAAGACAATCACGTCAATCCAGAGCCCAATAGAGGCCAATCCAGAAATTTCGGCGAAAAACGTCGAAACAAAACCTTGTCTTCGCTCTAATGAAAGCGATGACCAAGGAAAATCAAATAAAAATTTCTGTAGCGAGGAAAAAACAAGAACAAAATCCAATAAAAAAATCAAAAAACGATCAAGATAAAAAACCAAAATCAAACAAAGACGAAAACGCGAAAAGAAAAAAATCAACACCAATCAAAAAACTAAACAATGAGAAAAACGAAAAATTGACATCGAATCAAAATAAACATCAAAACCAAAATAAGACCCTAAATGTAAAAACAATTTTAGAAACAAACGTAAATTGCGTTTCCACCTCTGAGTCAACATCGCGTATAATCGAAAAAAATCCAGAGCGTTCAGAAATAATCAAGAATCTCTTACGTCTAGATCACTTGGGAGACGAAGAATTAAAACATGTCGAAGCAATTATCGAAACGTATTCATATCGGTTCCATATAAAAAACGAAGTACTGGGAGCTACCCACGTACTCATACATAAAATTCCTACAGTCGAAGACCTCCCAATCAACACCAAACAGTATAGGTTCCCGCAAGCCCTTAAAGGCGAAGTCCAGCGTCAGGTAAATGCGCTGCTAGAATCAAATATCATAAACCACTCGAAATCCCCAAATAACAGTCCTGTTTGGATAGTACCGAAAAAACCGGACTCCAACGGCAATAAACGTTGGCGGATGGTAATAAACTTCCGAGCCCTTAACGAGAAAACAATCGGCGATTCTTACCCTTTACCGAATATCACTGACATTCTGGACCAATTAGGACACGTAACCTATTTCTCCGTATTCGATTTAGCATCCGGTTTTCATCAAATCGAGATGAACCTCGAGGATAAACCAAAGACAGCCTTCTCCACGCCATACGGGCACTATGAATTCACCCGAATGCCTTTCGGGCTGAAAAATGCTCCGGCGACCTTCCAACGCTTAATGGATGTTGTGCTCAGCGGACTCCAAGGAGTATCCCTCTTTGTTTATCTTGACGATATCGTAGTTTACGCGAAATACTTAGAAGAACACGGTGACAAAATTCACAAATTAATGGAACGATTGCGTAAGGCTAACCTCAAACTACAACCGGATAAATGCGAATTTCTCAGGCCAGGAGTAAATTACCTCGGTCACATAATTGGAAAAGATGGATTAAAACCAGACCCAAACAAATTGTCGGCAGTAAAAGAATTTCCTATTCCAAAAAACGTTAAAAATATCTGCCAATTCTTGGGTTTAACAGGATATTATCGCAGGTTCATAAAGGACTTTTCAAAAATTGCAAAACCTCTAACTCATCTCTTAGAGGACAAAACCGACTTTGAATGGACGAACGAAACGCAAACAGCATTCGAAATTCTTAA
Source organism: Ophion obscuratus (assembly GCA_964007375.1). Classification (NCBI taxonomy): domain Eukaryota; kingdom Metazoa; phylum Arthropoda; class Insecta; order Hymenoptera; family Ichneumonidae; genus Ophion; species Ophion obscuratus. Next base: position 15,353,586 of record OZ023316.1, on the reverse strand, counting down.
AAATAAATTATGCGCCTATCTTCCGGTACCCCGATTTCGATAAACCATTTATTATTACGACAGACGCTTCCCGATACGCTCTGGGCGCAGTCCTGTCACGGGGAGAAATAGGAAAAGACAAACCCATAGCGTACACATAGTGCGTATTACGTGGCGCAGCCCTTCGGTACGATACATACGAGAAGGAAGCCATGGCAATCGTTCACGGCGTGAAGGCCTTCCGTCCTTATATCTAAAGTAGAAGGTTCACGCTCGTTACCGATCATAAGCCCTTGGTTTGGTTCAGAAATGCTAACGACGCTAACGCGCGTGTACTCAAATGTCGACTCAAACTTTCCGAATATGACTACCAAGTCGTCTACAAACCCGGCCCACTTAACTCAAACGCTGACGCCTTATCCCGAAACCCGATAGAAAAATTAGAAGATGTCAAAACTATACCCAATTGTCAACAGGAACAAATCGAAAATTCAAAAATCACGTTACAAGATTTAGCACGCCAATCAGAAGAGACTAGTGATAGCGATGAGGAAAACGAAAATCCCACAACTTTCACAACTCAAGCTGAAGTCCATCCCATTCCCTGTGAAGAAAATATAAACGTTGTCACTTGCTCACGAGCAAAAAACGATACATCCCCGGAATTAGGAAAACCGTCACAACGAGAAAACGAAACATCTGGCGACAACGCTATGACCAGGGTCGATGCACCTACCACCGAACGGGTAGACGTGCACTCCGAACCCCGACACCTTGCGCGCCGCACTTGTAAACCCATAAACTACGAGGAGAGTAGCGACGAGGAAACAGAGGCCGAGATATTCGGGCCTACGCGTGCCCGACGGCCCAGAGAGGCCGTTCACCCCAAAACAGCTGAGGGTCCTAGCCAGCACAAAGCACGTACTATCCCTTATTCAAAAAAATCCACCGATCCTAACTCGGACGATTCGACAGATTTAGATACCAGTTCTCATGATCCATTAACTTCCGATGACGAAGATCCTCCTGCAGAGGAACCAACAATGTCCAAATTTAAATTCGCCAATTGCATTGATACGAAAGAATTATTCCATTTCCGTAAGGACAATTTAGTCTATTTCATCAACTCACAAGGAAAACCATGTGACACTGGAGCACAACAATTATCGGAATCAAACAAGCTTCCCCTCTGGAAAGATTTATCAGTAGGCCGAGCCTACAGTAAAAAGGTCAGAAAAAAATATCATGTTGCCTTAGTCATCAAAGACGAATATTCTGGATCATTATCCTTCGTATCAGAAAATGTTAAGGAAAGCGTAAGAGAATTAAAAGACCTTTGCGAAGATCTCGACCTCCAGTCGCTGAGTATTTGCCACAGTAATCACGTCGAGCACCTAATATGGGCCGACGTCCTCAACATAATTAAAGAAACGTTCGAAGCCAGTCCAATCAAAATATTGATTTGTTTGGGAACATTACAGTACGTGCCGATCGAAAAACGCGATTCCATTTTTTACGAGATGCACAAGTCCCCGATAGGAGGACACAAAGGTGTCTCAAAAACGTACAACAGAATTAAACATGAATATTTCTGGGAAGATCTAAAAACTGACATTCAAAGGAGAGTGCATCGATGTCTCGAATGTCAATTAAAGAAATTAGTCAGAGTCAAAACCAAACAACCGATGATAATTACTGACACTCCAGGTACAGTTTTCGAAAAAATATCGATGGATATAGTGGGTCCAATGCAACGTACTTCCAATCAAAACGAGTACATTCTCACAATCCAAGACCATTTATCAAAATGTTGTGTTGCAATCCCGCTGTCAAATGCACTTGCGACAACAGTCGCTGATGCATTCATAAAAAGATTCATATGTGTTTTCGGCGCACCCAAGGCATTACTGACGGATCAGGGGAGTAACTTTCTAAGCGGTCTAATGAAAAGAATCGCGAAACGCTTCCGCATAAAGCGATACCGAACTACAGCATTTCACCCCCAGTCCAATGGATCCCTTGAAAGGTCTCACCACGGGCTAGCCGAATTCTTGAAACAGTATACCGATAAGGATAACAAATGGGATCAATGGTTGGAACTAGCTATGCTCTCATACAACACCAGTGTTCACGAAAGCACAAGACATACTCCTTATGAGGTAGTCTTTGGAAAACTAGCAAGAGTCCCGTCGAGTGAATCTCTTCGCGAATCAGACCAACTACCCACTTATCGTGGATACTTAATCGAATTGATAACACGAATAATCGGAATCAGAAACCTTGCTTACGAAAATTTAATCGCATCCAAACATCGTTCAAAAAAATATGATAAAAACGCCAATCCTAAAAGTTTTAAGGTAGGAGACTACGTCTACCTCCAAAAGGGACCGAAACCAGGTAAACTCGGAGACCATTATACCGGACCACATAAGGTTCTAGAAAAACTGGACAAGGGTAACGTAAAAATTCAATATAATAAAAAACCACTAATAGTGCATGAAAACAGATTGCGATACTCACACATTAACACTGAAAGCAAAAACAAAAAGAACAAACCACCAAGAGTCGACGAATCCGATTTTAATCCTAATTAAATAAATAACCACAACAATTACAGTGTTTTTTCAGATGGCTGTTATCGAACTATTCAAAAACATCAAGGGGTATAACTTTTATGAAATCCCAAAAACAACTTCTAAATTCCAAAAACAAATTCAAATTTCCAAAAACAACAACGCTGTCTATTAAGAATTATCTAACACCAATTTAAAAGATATCCGCCCAATGTTAACACTACATTTATATCTGATGAGCGACACATCCAGAAACAAATTTAAACGCTATACTACGGTATACTTATTCAATAATGTAATCGAGAATGTTAAATTCTTCAAAATAGTTTATCTCCTGCGATACAAGCACTAGACGATTTTACATATAGTTTAATGAAAGCTCCAAGCCATATGGCGGTACTAGTTAGCGAAGTATTACACGCTATCAAATGTATACCAATAGAAGTAAACCTGATCACGTTTAAAGGATGTTAAAAGAAGGTTAAAATAACGCTAAAGGTATGTTAAAGGAAGGCTAAAAGAGTATTAAAAGAATGTTATTACGATCAACCTGTCACTCGTGGGAACGAAAAATATCTCCTTACTCCTCGAACTCATATATTACCAAAACAAGAACTCAAGTGACCTGTAATTCCTTTCCCTATATTACCTTTACGGAGACATCGGGTACAAATTCATACCTGTTCCTGTCAAACCCATACTAGCTGCAAGCATGAAGCCGACGACGAAGTCTGCTTGGTGATACACCAACCCAGAACTACCATGTGAGATCCATTCCGCAGAAGACATCGACAACGTACGAAACCACATCATGTTTCCTGTAGAGCAGCCCACTACCATAAACAATATGGCACGGGGGATCAGTGGTCAAAACACTGTCAACCAAGCGGACTCCATCTGGAATCGCACCTGGGAAAAATTCTTTGAATTCGGTACAGCAAACGCTGGTGTCACTCGAATGTTACCCATCGGTGATCCATACGTACAGCCTACGGCTGGTCGGTCTACCTCATCGGTGCAGTACGGGACTCGGCTACGCACCTCCTGATGCACCTGGCTCAACGACCTAAGAGGAAAACGTCAGCGGTGGAACTGGTAAAGAAATTCATAAACTCGTGACAGCTCCTTCAGTCGAACCAAAGGATCTAGTCAAGACCAACGCTGCAACGCATGATCCCTGAAACTAACATCTCCGATCGCTCAAGGTACGATCAACCTCCTAAAACACGATCCTTTCCTGTGGGTTCGCACGAAAAGACATTCGAGTATCAAAACGACCATTTTAGTCATGCCTAATAACGTTTTCTCTATCCTAATTACTATTGTTCTTTTAACCTTGTCGAGTAAGATAAGCTGAAATGAGTAAATAAGTATCTGTTCGTAACGAAAAAGAAAGAAGAAAACGCGTAAATATACATCTTACAGTGAAGAAAAAAAACATATGTACACAATTCTAAAAAAAGCAACAAAAAATCTCGTAGGATAATCTTTTTACAAGAAATACACACGCCTTCTTATAAGGTGATAATGAAATTCATGCGTACCTCCTAAGCGCAAGATAACTATAAGTCACACCGTCATAATAGATACCAATCCTCGAATATATTTAAGTCAAATTGTAAGTCGATCAATGACAATGCCAATTCATACTATCGTGCCACTATATTTTCGATTGCAATCCCCAATGAACCTGATCGAGCGAGACGCTCAATCCTAAAGGGGGGAGGTGTAACGTCGCGAGCAAAGCGCATAGAAATATTGCGTTTTCTCTCGTACTTTGTTGAAATCCGGCGAGAACGCTGGCCTGAGCGATTTCCCATGGAAATCGTGAATAACCATTAAACGAATATGGCATTTACATTTTTCGACACGTTCTTGTATATAATAAGCGAGCGTCGGGCGTACTTTCGTACGACCCTCCTTACGCACTCGAATTCAACGAGAACGTAGTTTTAGGCACGCTTTCTCGGAAAAGTCGTAAAACAAAAAATATCATACTACAAGCCAGACGACCCAGAGTTCACCCGCCGGCGAAGACATAGCGGAGCTCCGATTTTCTAATCCGTGTGGAAACCAAGGGTAGGCCAAGATCGCCGGAAAAGTCCACTCGACTCGGTCATACAACCGGGCTGCGACGAAAATAAAATGCACATGGAAGGGCTACGAGGCGCATCGCAGCTGCACTATCGCGGGGGCGACTCGGCGCCGGGCCCTAGACTTTAGATAAACAAACACGATCCCATGCGTTTTTTCCTCGAAAACTCGCTCGGAATAGCTTCATTCCGATTGGTCTATTTGTAATTAATTTCGTGCGCCCAGACTCCGAGATACAAAGAACTCTCTCCCACGTCGACCACTTCGATTGGTTAAAAGAGAATCAAAAACGAAAACCCCCTTTTCGCCTACTCCACCCAAGAAGGAAAATCTGGAGCAGGAAGGTCCAGAGGATTAAGGAAAAATCAGTTCAGCATCATCTTCCGAACCAGAAAGATCTCTTCTATCGATTCCAACCTTGTATAGCGATTCGTACCTCTGTCCTGCATTTAATAATTCCACTCTGTTCTTCGAGCATCTATCTACATATCTATTTACTCCGAAAAGTATCGTGAATCTTCTCTGCACTCTTCACACTCTTAAAGTGACCATCTGACCCATCTGCGGCACCATTGTAAACACAGCCCGTGTGCGGCCAATCGACAGACATTGTACTAGCGAGCGTAACAGGCCGAGAGCGAAGGCCCTTTCACCCAAGTCCGAAGGACCGTCATTCAGAAAACGTAAGCTAACTGCATCATTTATTTTGTATAATTTTCTTAATCCGCCAAACTGTATTCTTCCCATGTTTTCGACCGGCCAAGTGGACGGTACTCGGCAATAAACGAAAATTTGTAAACGGTAACTACACCTGTCGCAATCGCTCACATAAGTCTTGACCATCTAGGCACTCGAGACCTAGAACACCCGTTTCACACATTCTCCTTTTACCCTCATCCCGTGCTATTGCGCTTGGCGTAGGCAAGAAAGAGGGAAACAAATGTTTTATGCTCTCATCCCTTCCGGATGTGACACCGTATAGTTTTTATAGACGTATAGTTTCTTCCGGCATATTTGAAGTTCATTTCTTATTAACCTGAATCTAAACGAAAAAAGGGTTTTTTTCGCCCCCGAAAAATGTATTGCTTGTTTGACCATATTCAAAATTGTGACTCATCTCAAAATATTTTTTATTTTAATTTGAAAAGTGGTATTATTATATTTTTTAAAACAAAACTGTTTAACTTTAGGAATAATATTTTTTGAAAAATTGCATTTTTATTTAAAGAATCATATGACTTATAACCAAATATTGGTATCACTATTATATAAAAATACAACATATGTACCACAAAAGTACACTGGAAATGCTGTGCAACGTTAACAACGTGGCGTGCGTGGTTAAGAAAACAAAGCTCAGCGAAGAATTTCGTCTTTTCAACTACTTAACCCGCAGGAAGTGCAGCCAGATCGCGCGCAAAAGTTACCCCCTCTCTAGTCTCTTGCGCGCCCATCACACAATCGTAGTAGCGCGTGTCCATGAGCGAGCGACGCTCGGACGTCTTCGGGAAGAGCCGAGCGCCACCGAAGTTTCCCAACCGCGCCTTCGGCAGCTAAACCAATACATGGACGCTGAGCACGTTCATGTGCGGCCAAGCCGAACCGAAGGATTCGAGGGAAAAAGCAATCTGAGCACGACTCGCGCGTGACGTCACCCGACGGCACGAGCGAGGCTTTTAGATGATTTTAATGCTTATTTAGCCCTTGATTCTCTGCGTTATTAATGTATAAAAAAAATGTATCGCACACTCTCAAGACTTATTTTTTTCAGTTCATACGTTAATTTAAATATAATAATAAATCTAAATTACAACTTATGTATCTTCTAAAATATTGTTTACGCTTTACTCACACCCGTCCTTATGCCAAATAAATTATAATTCATAAAAGTAAGCGGAAATATATTTATATTCGTATTATTATATTAATTTTCATACTTTCATCAAGCGATCAAGCATTACCCCCAAGAACGGGTGTGAGTAAAGCGCAAACAATTTTTTAGAAGATAAATAAGTTAAAATTTAGATTTATCATTATATTTAAATTATCGTACAAACTAATAAAATAAGCGGTAGGAGTGCTCGATAAATGTTTCGACGCTAAAAGATAACTAACTAAAATAATAATGATAACTAACAAAAATAATCAAATAAGAATTAATAGTAATAATAATTTTAAAAAAAGCACTGAGCGCGGGGAACGTCCCGCGCCCCTGCGGACCGAAGCCAGGAACGCTACCAACGAGATCATCTCATCGCTTGTAGAATATGTGTACTTTCTGGTACTGACGATTCGCGGCCGGATGGATGATTGGCTTGTTTTGGGGGATAATGCTTTATCGCTTGATGAAAGTATGAGAATTAATGAGTCAAAGATGTGTGCGGCCGTGTTGATGACAAGTTGCTAGTTGAAGATTCGGCTTCAGTCCGGCCAATAGAGGTTTTCCAAGGTCAGCGATGGAAATAAATTATGCTTTCTTACGTTTCGACTCTTTGCTTCGGGTCCTCTACAAAAATTATATTTTTCTCTATAAATTTTGATACACAAATTTTACAAATAAAGTTTGAAGTTATTAAATACACGAATGTTTTATGTTATGATTGTGTTATAAAATTGTTGTGTCGTTTTGTATAACTGATATGTTAATTCTGTTTTGTTTATAACTATATTGATTTGATATGCATAAGTTCTGGTATTGCGTTAATTCTTCTTATTCATCGGTGTTTGAAATGAGTGATGTGTGAGTGTGTGGTTTATTATACTATGGAGTTATAAAGAAATTAAATATGAGAAACGACTAACCTCGATGTCGTTAATGTTTCTAGCTTTTGCTTATATTTGGAAGGTTATTTCAAAAGACAGTATTTATGGAAGTAAGTACTGTTGTGCTGGAGTATACTCAACAGATGGAAGAATTTATCGTTTTTTAGCGATTTTTATCATCTGTAAGGGATTAATAATTATAAGAAAGTTATGTGTTTTATTTGTGAAAATTTAATGTACGTGATTGATTTAAAAGAAATTTTAATAAAGTATCAAATGACTGTGATGATTACCTATTGAGTTTAAGATTTTAAAAATTTTCTTCCAAAATAAACAAAAACTCGAAATTTACATTACTCAGTTACATATTGAGTTGTGTGATCACGGAGAGTTCGAGAGAAACTGAGTGGTGTCTTAATTTCGTGAAGCTTATTAGAGTCTTTATTTTGCGAATCGGGGGAGAAAGATCCTTTAGGCAGTGACGTGTCAAGAGAAATAAAATTGGTGCGTCATATTAAGAGTATTTAAAATTAAGTTATAGTGTCAATCATTTTAAAATTGTTATGTCAAGTCAAGTATTGTAAAATATTTTAATAGTTATATAATAGAGTTATAGATTGAGCTTAGTTTTTGTATGTCAGTTCTAAAATTTATGACGCTGGAGTGTGCCTTACTTTGGATCATTTCTAGGATTAGTCTTTTTTGAGCCAATTTTCATTGTTCAAAATTTTTACATTGTCGAATTGAAAGGCATGTTTTTGTTCTATTGCATGTTGTGCTAAGGCTGTGTGTATTGTGGTAGTATATTTTAGGCTATTTTTATGTTCTTTTATTCTGGTTTCAAGGTGTCTTTTGGTTTGGCCGATGTATGTGGCATTGCAATCCTTACAATCGATTTTGTAAACTATGTTGGATTTTTGGTTGTTATTTATTTTGTCTTTGGTGGAGCCAGTAATCGATTAAATGTTGTGTTTATTGTTTGTGACTAATGTTATGTTGTGTTGTTGGAAAAGACGAATTAGTTGATGATGGATGTTTTTTTTGTGTAAGGAACATCTATTAGTCTGGAAGAATCAAAATTGTTGTTATTCGTTTTTTGATTGTTGATTGTGGAAAGCCGATGTTTTATTATTTTTTCTGTGAAAGAGATCGGATAGCAATTTTGTGTCATCTTGTTACTAATAAGTTTGAGGTTTTCTTTGTGAAATGAAGGATGAGATAATTTTATTGCTCTGTCAACTAGCATGTAAATTATGGCTTTTTTGGGGAAAGTGGGTGGTGTGAAAAGAAATTCATAAATCTGCCTGACCAGGTTGGTTTCCTATACCAATTTGTAATAATTGAATTTTGTTTATGGATTAAAAGTATATCAAAAAACAGAATTTTTTATCTACTTCATTTTCTGATATAAATTGTAATTTTGAGTTATATCAGTTAAAAATCTTTTTGGTGGATTCAATTTTGTCTGTTGGTAGAGCAATAATAATATCATCAACATATCTTTTATATAGTGGTAACGAAAATTTTAATTTTTCCAGACAATTTGATTCAAGATCAATCATGACGATGTTAGATAGTATTGGAGTCAGAGGTAAGCCCATTGGTAACCCTGAGATTTGTTGGTAAATTTTATTTTGAAATGTAAAGAAAGTTGAGAACATGATGTATTCTATGGCTTTAATCATTTCGTTTAAAGGAAATGTTTTTGAAAATACATTTGATCTTTTTTGAAGGCTTTGAATAACAAGTTGTAATGGGATGTTGGTATAGAGAGAAACAACATCAAACGAGACGAATTTGTAATTGAGTGGAATTAAGATGTTAGAAAGTCAATATTTTAGGTGGAAACTATCTTTTACGTGTGAATTAGTCGTATTGATTAATTTAGAAAGTTTAGATTGTATAAATTCAGCTAGTTTATGCGTCGGACTATTTATTGATGATACTATTGGACGAAGTGGATAATTATTTGTATGAATTTTTGGCAGCCAATAGAGACGAAATAGGTTGCAATTTTCAGCTTTTAAGTATTCGTATTTTGTTTCATTAATGATTTTTAGGGTTTTCCATCTGGAGAGAATATGGTCAATGCCTTTTTGTAGAGTGTTGATGAGATTTCTATTTGTTAATTTGTAAGTTGAGGAATCTGCGAGTAAATTATAAGTTTTTGCAATGTAATCTGATTTGTTAAGAATGACTGTTGAATTTCCTTTGTCAGCTCGTGTAACTAAAAGTTGAGGGTTGTTTTTTAAGAATGAGGACTGTGTTTTATAATTTGATTAGTGTTGGAAAATGATGTTGGAATATTTATTTTGTTTAAGATTTTAGTGAATCTGGTTCTAATTTCGATTTGTCTAGGTTTGTCGAATAAAAAATCAGATTTGGACTCAAGTTCGGAGATTGATTTGTGGATATGAGTTTTTATGTTTGAGAGTTTGAGGTAAGGAAAACAAAATTTTTCACCTAGAGACAAGAATGTGGAAATGTGTAGCAGAATATCAATGTTGGAGAGATTTATAAGCCATTCTTTCGTTTTATTTAATGTGATTGTCGAATTTATATTATTCAGAGGATCAGTGGAAAGATTATTATTTGTGTCCTGTTGTCTATTAGTAAGGGTTGAGTATAAGATGTTGTGATTTTGTGTTGTTTGATTTATGTTTTGATAATTTAGGTGATGTATATTGTTTTGTTTCAGATGTGTTTGTGATGATATTGTTCTTAAAAATTCGTTATGTTTGAAAATGTGAAGATGTATGTTCTTGGTTAGTTGAAATCTAAGGTTTTGAAGTTTTTTGGATTTTTTCATATGAGAGTTTCATATCCCGGGAAAAAAAGTTCATGCCTGAGTGGATATGTTCATATATGTTTCAGATATTGTCATATATGTTTCAGATATCGTCATATATGATTCAGATATTGTCATATATGTATCAGATATATTTATATCTGACATTTTACAGTATCATATATGATTAGGTCTGATCATATTCCACATCACATATGCTTAAGGAAGATCATATCTGATCACATATCCCGGGGAAAATGGTCATATCTGAGCAGATATGCTCATGTAGGTGTTTATCTGCAACATAAATGAATCTGATCTGATCATGCATGGTCAAAGATGAACATACATGTATTTTTATGCGCTCAGGGGTAGCTCTATATCTGGTCAGATATGATCGCGCATAAGTAAATATGTGCAGATATGAATTTGTAGCTGAACATGTCTGCCCATATGTGGTCATGTCTAACCAGATATAGTACAATTCACGACTACATTCGAGCTCACACATGAATAGACTTGAATATGTGCGCGCATGCATGAACATATCCAACCAGGTATGGATGAATACGCAACCGAACCCAACTCGTGCATGATCAGGTCTGAAAATATTTGCCCATGTACGATTGTATCTGCCCAGATATGGAATTATACTCGAATTCATCCAATTGGATCTACCAGGTGTGTAAGTGTGAAACCGGAATTTTTGTACAGAAAAAACACGTTTATTGTAATGATATGATACAAAGTATCATATCATTACCGTAGGTACATCCGCCAGTTGTTGTTGTGTTTGAGCGTCGTCTTCGTCCAACAAGGCTTGCAGGTCAGCGTCTCCAAACTTTTTCGGTGGTCTTCCACGTTCTTCGTTCCTTACGTCAAAATCGCCACTTTTGAACCGTTTGAACTACTCGAAACACTGTGTTTTACCGAGAGCATGCTCACCAAACGCCTCCACAAGCATTCGATGCGATTCGGCTGCGGTTTTCTTCAGATGAAAACAGAAAAGTAGTGCTGTCGGGAAATCGTAATTTGTTGGCACAAAACTCGACATGTTTATCTCTAATAAACTAATGCTACTGAATGAAGCTCGTGTTATTGTGAGTTGGAAATCTTTGTCGGATATCAATACAATAACAAGACACCGCTGACGTGATGTGTCGGTAACTGCATCGACATCTAGCGCCACCTATGGGCAAATTCCGGTTTCATACTTACACACCTGGTATATGATCATCGCTGAACATGCTTGCCCACGTGTGATCAGATCTAATCAAATATGAATCAATTGATTCATATTTCATCAATTGATTCATATTTGAACGTATTCATCCATACCTGGTTGGATATGTTCATGCATGCGCGCACATATTCAAGTCTATTCATGTGTGAGCTCGAATGTAGTCGTGAATTGTACTATATCTGGTTAGACATGACCACATATGGGCAGACATGTTCAGCTATAAATTCATATCTGCACATATTTACTTATGCGCGATCATATCTGACCAGATATAGAGCTACCCCTGAGCGCATAAAAATACATGTATGTTCATCTTTGACCATGCATGATCAGATCAGATTCATTTATGTTGCAGATAAACACCTTCATGAGCATATCTGCTCAGATATGACCATTTTCCCCGGGATATGTGATCAGATATGATCTTTAAGCATATGTGATGTGGAATATGATCAGACCTAATCATATATGATACTGTAAAATGTCAGATATAAATATATCTGATACATATATGATAATATCTGAATCATATATGACGATATCTGAAACATATATGACAATATCTGAAACATATATGAACATATCCACTCAGGCATGAACTTTTTTTCCCGGGTGGTCTGATATCGTCAAATCTAATCATACATGCTCTGATATCGTCAAATCTAATCATGTATGCTCTGATATGGCCATTTTTCTTATGCATGATTAGACAAGATCCAGATATGATCAATCATATCTGGATCATATATAATCCAGATATAATCAGATGTGATTTGGTCTGATAATTTTTTCTCGGCATGACACTATATGAACAGATATAGCCAATTCTCTTGTCTGATCATATCTGATTCTACAGATATGCTCAGATATAAGCATACATGACCTGTCATGACACTATATGAACAGATATGACCAAATCTCTTGTCTGATCATATCTGATTCTACAGATATGCTCAGATATAAGCATACATGATCTGTCATGACACTATATGAACAGATATGACCAAATCTCTTGTCTGATCATATCTGATTCTACAGATATGATTCAGATATGTTCAGATATGATCTTTTTTTCCCAGGATGAGAGTTTTCATATGAGAGCTATGAGAATTAATATAATAATACGAATATAAATATATTTCCGCTTACTTTTATGAATTATAATTTATTTGGCATAAGGACGGGTGTAAGTACAGCGTAAACAATATTTTAGAAGATACATAAGTTGTAATTTAGATTTATTATTATATTTAAATTAACGTATAAACTGAAAAAAATAAGCCTTGAGAGTGTGCGATACATTTTTTTTTATACATTAATAACGCAGAGAATCAAGGGCTAAATAAGCATTGAAATCATCTAAAAGCCTCGCTCGTGCCGTCGGGTGACGTCACGCGCGAGTCGTGCTCAGATTGCTTTTTCCCTCGAATCCTTCGGTTCGGCTTGGCCGCACACGAACGTGCTCAGCGTCCATGTGTTGGTGTAGCTGCCGAAGGCGCGGTCGGGAAACTTCGGTGGCGCTCGGCTCTTCCCGAAGACGTCCGAGCGTCGCTCGCTCACGGACACGCGCTACTATGATTGTGTGATGGGCGCGCAAGAGACTAGAGAGGGGGTAACTTTTGCGCGCGATCTGGCTGCACTGCCCGCAGGTTAAAAAACATAACTGTCGCAATTTATTATACAAGTGGGAATCAAATTCATGAACCCCCAAAGAACGAATCAAATCTGTGATGTGCCCCTAGACCATATGATATTTGAAATCTTATTATATTTGCATAATTTAAAAAGTTATGCGAATAAAATTGTCACAAAACTTCGCGTGCTTTTTTTCTTAACCATGGACGCCAAGTTGTTGACTTGCACACCATTTCCAGTGCACTTGTGTTGTATTTACTATATACTATTATATAATGGTGATACCAATTTTTTGTTATAACAGTAATATGCTTATTTAAATAACAATGAATTATTTCAAAAAGTATTATTAAAAAATATTATAACTTTTTATTATATTTTATAAAAATTAGATCACTCTTTTTGTACCTTTGAATTGAAAAAATATAATAAAACTATTGTATAAATAAAAATAAAAAAATATCTTGTGAAAAATCAGAATTTCTAATATGGTAATGTATTCATACCCCGAAGCGTTTTGGAGTATGTGAAATGGAGAGGGGCAGAGAGAGGAATTGAATACAGATACATATATTTATACTCGTTCTCGTACCAGGCTGTGTTCGGGTGAGCTTTCGCCCGCAACTTCGTTCGCGTGGAACTCGAATTTTTTTTTAAAATACGTTCTAACCCCTTAACGGATGATTTTTCCTAAACGAAATACGAATGTGCCTTCTCTCGGTTATTCCCAATATCTTCATTTGCCGTTATGAGTATAAATATATAAATCTAATAAATAAATATATAAATCTAAATAATATATAAATCTAAAAATAAGACGCGCAATAGCGTAAAAGGGAACGTGCGCACGTTTCGCACGCATATTCAACCCACAGCGATATCTGCACGATAGCAGCACCGTCAGTCGTCGACTTTTCCTATCCTATTGGCTGTCAGCAAGAACACGATCTCAGGCGCATATTCCAAGAAGAGCTGTCGAACGAAAAAACCAATCATCAGCTCGATCAACAGACTCCAAAAAATCCTACGCCGGCCCAACCGCATGGGAACCAAGAGAAGCCTCCACCCTAGATTATTTAGACATAACATAGACGGCTCCGACGAACTTATAACTCCGACTAAATAATAAGACATCCGATCTCGCAGCGTAGTCCGATATACAAACTTCTCGATATGAGAAGTCACCATAGCCATAAATTGACATAACACAAACCATGCGAATGCTTAGGTCTCCGATATCGAACTCTACATCCCCTGCGCTTTTTCGCCGAAACACGGGACAAAGGTCTCCTTCTCTTCATACGCATATTAGTCAGAACCGATGCCCTGGAATAAGGCCACGCACGTGACTAACGAATCTACAAGGTATTCGCATACCATTTCCCGACCAATCATGCTAATCAACCGATATCTTCACGACCAATGGTCCAATCCCTGCAGAACTAGATGACGCCCTCTCTGTGAGGTTCCGTCTCCCACTATTGAACCCCTCCTAATTTTCATATCAAGAAAGACTTCCTTCCTGAAGACAGTCTCCCGTCAACCACCATCACATCAATTTCTTCTATCAAGTCTCAGTCCCAGTCTTCCGTCAACTACCATCAAACCAAGTTCTTATATTAAGTCTCAATCCCAGTCTCCCGTCAACTACCATCAAATCAAGTTCTTCTATTGAATCTCTATCTCAGTCTCCCGTCAACTACCATCGACTCAAGTTCTTCTATCAAGTCTCAGTCCCAGTCTTCCGTCAACTACCATCAAATCAAGTTCTTATATTAAGTCTCAATCCCAGTCTCCCGTCAACTACCATCAAATCGAGTTCTTCTATTGAATCTCTATCTCAGTCTCCCGTCAACTACCATCGACTCAAGTTCTTCTATCAAGTCTCAATCCCAGTCTCCCGACAATCTTCATCAAATTCAGAGCTCAGTCTCCCGTCAACCACCATCAAATCAACTTCTTCTATCAAGTCTCAACCCAGAAGCCTAACGAATATCTCCAATTATCCTTCATACGAACCGTCTTCGTTTTTGGTCACAAAAGTTTTATATTACACTTGTATAATTTCTATCACCGGTCCGCGAATATCAGTCTTAATTCATCGATCTCGCGCCCCGTTCATATTTCTATCTACGCTCAGTGCCCATCGTAGTTAACACGTTGAGTATACATACGACCAGCGTAAAATCCTGCGAGGGCCTTACCAGCAATTGTACCAACGAGCGCACCAGGCCATGAGCGAAGGACCTTGTAACGCGAGCGACAACAAATATCGACGCGAGCGGGCGAGCGAGCAACCGAGCGCCAAACACAACCAATGTAAGCTAACTTTTGTATCATCCATCGTAAACGTGATTGCTTTAACCCGTCTAGTAATCTTATAATAAATAACATAATGTCAATCGTACACCAAGTCTGTCGAATTATTTCTCAATACCGAAATATCGCGTCAATTCGTTTACTCTATTCTTTCCCACGCACTACCCCTTTTTACCCGCATCCCGCGCTATTCCGCTAGGCGTAGGCAACAAAGAGGAAAATGAAAATATTATGCTCTCATCCCTTCCGGATGTGACAACGAAAATCCCGTTTTTCGAAAACGCTGAAACACGTCATTCTTCACGCCCGATAATCGATCCAGATCGCGTTTAGTAGTATTTACCACCAGAGTAATTACGCGGATTGAATATTTTACCGACGAGAAAGCGGCGTGTTACAATTACACGAAAAACAACATAAACAACACATTCCACCTATACACATCGTTATTTTTGAATTATATAGAATCAATAAAACTGAATAAATCTTTGTTTATTGTTAAATACCAAAAACACCAGACTCTTAACTAATTTCTTCCCTGATCGAGTCCCGAACGAATACATGTATTCGTAACGAATTTCGACCCGTTCCATCACATAAATGCATTCTTTAGACGTATTTAATATCTAAACGTGTAAATGTCTGCCATTACACGTGTTGCCTGTTTTCAATAACATATCAATAACATGTCAACATTTGATGCAGTTCAACTAATGCACTTAGATTTGCAGTGTATATGTCTTTCATTCCAATATATTTTCACTTTGAACGTACGGAAAATATATTTGAATCGTTGATATTTCGATTTGCATATAGTAAATGCATGTATACCTCAAATAGATTTCTGTGGCTTTCCTATGAAAGGTGTATGTGAACTAAAAGAATTTTGATTTTATATTTTTTGATAGCATGTATACACATATAATGCGTATGGTAATAGTAAGAAAACAAATCAATTATTTGTAGGATTAAATTTTTTTTAAATCATGAACAAACGTCAACAGCTTGATTCAAATCAGTACAATGGATGGGTCTATTTGATATTTTTATTTGAATTAACTAGATGCTTCCTGAAATCGAATTTTTACGATTGCATTCCTACACAAAAGCGTGATATACGAATGGAATCGAACAGCCCGCAAAATCCGACTCGCCGCTGATCAAGGTTCTCAACCACCGCTCGACTTGTCGGAGCCTAACAACATGAGGAACATCATGCATCACCCCTAACATAACAATGGCAGAAATATTATCTTGTTTTATATGAGCGCGGCTTCACCGAACTTCATCGCGAGAAAAGCATCCATTTCGAACTCGACATTTTAGTCACCAAAGAGAACGCATTAAAATTGTCAAGAACAATGAGAATAAAATGAGCTGTGTCGGTGACACGTAACGGTGTCTGGATCAAT